>DF240175.1:58616-134353 GCA_000507305.1 Breviolum minutum Mf 1.05b.01
CCCAACACTTCCAAAGACCATGAAAGAAACGTACGTTATATCAAAGGCGGTTTATTGCGGAAAGGCGGTTATTTAGCAAATGTTGATGGAGGCCCTAAAAAGCAGCATTTCCCAGCTTTTTCCCAGAAATTTTATTTCGCATTAGTTCTCATTAATTCGCATTAATTCGCAGAAATTCGCACATCTAAAAAAATGAAAGAAAAAATGCGATGTTTGGAAGGTGCAAGTTCCACGCTAAACAACGTCCTTTCCATGCTAAACAATGTACTTTCCACGCTAAACAATGTACTTTCCACGGTTTGTCCATGGTTTGTCCATGGTCTAATTTTCTGAAAATATGAAAGTCACAAATTCATACAAATTCGTACTCAGCGCAAGTTTTTCCCTCGATCTTTAATTGTGGAGATCTCTATTGCAATTTTGGACATCTAAGTAGCAGACCTGGGCAGGATGCAAAAAAACGTCCGTTGTGAGTGAAAAAACATCCTTTTTGCAAAGGACGTTTAAAGAACGTTCGAGGAAGCCTTGGGTCTATACATATTTTTAAGTTTCTTCGGATTGTCAGATGGGTGCTGAAAAAAGCACGAAAACGGAGCAACAATCAGAAATAGTCATGAAATAGCTACAGTACCCCCCGAAAACTAACATGACAATGGAAAATCTACCATTTGAAGCTGTATTCCCTATTGAAAATGGTGATTTTCCAATGCTATGTTAGTTTACTGGAGGGTACCAACTTTGATTAGACTGTATTTTGTCAAATCTATCTTCTGATCTCCCTTCATAGCTGGAGGCGGTTTTCATGACAGCTGGATGGAATGCAACCACCACCTTCCCAATTGCCACGTGGGTTTCCCGTGTGTTTTTTTTCCCCGTGGGTTTTTCCTTCCCCACGCTGTGACCGTACGTTTCGGACTGCCTCAAATGCTCAGGCAGTCGGTTCGCTGTAGAAGTTGCGGGGCTTGCTCCAAGAAGTCGCATGCGGAATACTGCATCTACTTGAGGTGCCCCTTAAGGTTGGTTGGAAACCTTTCGGCTACCGGTGGAACCACTTCCCCCTGAAACTAACACCATGTTTTAAGCACCTGAAAAATGGATGGGATTGGAATACGATTCCATTTCCTTTTGGGATGTTTTTGCCTATGTTCAGGGGCGACATGACATGTGAGTTTCAGGGAGGGTAGGCTGAAAAAAATCCAAGCCAGACTGGGTTTGGAGATGGGTTTTTTGAAGGTCAAATGGCTTAAACATGTGTACAGGCAGCGGAATAAAAAACCCCAAGTGACATTTCACAATCAATGTATCTATATCCTCCCTGAAACTAACATGTCATGTCGCCCCTGAAAACAGGCAAAAAATCCCAAAAGGAAATGGAATCGTATTCCAATCCCATCTATTTTTCAGGTGGTACTGTTGATGGTTCAGAAGTCCTGCACCACCTGGGATGTATAAAACCTTGCAAATAATGAAATGTCAGGGAGTGTATCACATTTTTGTTGTGTCCGGGGAAGAGGCGCAGCAAAAAAGGTTGCAAAATGCGGTATGTAAAACACATCATGGCCCTCCTAACTATTCCCAACCAAGATTCCAACGGTTTGATCATAAGGCTCTTAACCGTTGGTCCCTTAAGAAGCCCTGTATTGTTTGATTTGGTTGGTGGATCGTTTCCATATTTCGAGCCCACTCGCCAGCAACAAATTTGGGCGTTTTTGCAACATGGCCCATGATGTATCGCAAACCCGTGGGGGAATTCACCAACCAAAACCTGGACCGCTTTTTTCAACCATGGGAATTTCCCTTAATAAGGCCGGCTATTGTTAAACCCGGCTATTTCTCGGGGAGGAATTCGTTACGGGGGTTTGGTTTCTTAGCCATTATTTGTACAAAGTTGGGGGGGTAAATGCTCTGAAACCAACATATCTCCTGAAAAGTCAATTTTTGAAGATGATTTTCCTTTTCCGAAGGTGGAAGGTGGGATATGTTAGTTTCGTGGAAGGTAACGAACATGAATCACTAATTTGTGGTTTGGGTTGGTGCTTTGGATTCCTGGAATCTCCTTATGAAAGAGGTTGTTACATAGGGGTAGCCCTCAAAATCCCAAACCACCACCCAGCCTCACCCATTAGTTGACAACATGGTGAGAGGGGTGTGGTGGATTCAATTAGTTGTTTTGGGTGTTTTGCTTGGGGTGGCCACTCAAAAATCAACCTTCTCAGGGCCGCGACGGGTTTGGTGGAGGACACTATGAGGCGGGAAATGCCTGGTGATAGTTGCCAATTTGGCGAGTGCAAGCTCTTCTGCTTTGGAAGTGTTGAAGGTTTTGTCCCGCAGCAGAACTGAAGTTTTTTATTTTACTTGGAAATATCACCCTTACTTGGCATGATTAACTATGACTAAAAAAAGATATATATGCCTGGACGTTGAAGGCCAGCCATCCATTTAGAAGCTTGCGTTGTTTCTTACTTGGATGTTTTTTCAAATCTTTATTTGGGAAATAATTGGAAATGCCTAATAAAACATCCATGAAAAACTGGTTGGCTTTGGAGTTCCCATGTAACGACAAGTTCACGACTGTCTCTCCAAAAAGCCACCCAAAAAGCCGTATCAAACGCTGGGTTTTTTCGGACGAAATTCGTTGAAAAACTGCCCCAAAACAAGCACGGAAGCACCTATGGGAGTTGAATGATTCATTTCCTTTCGAGATCACAAGTTTTCCTACCGTAGCAGTTGGTGAACTCGCTGTTCGTTTCCGGGGGCGGCTGGTGGCTTCAAACACTTGCGGCTGAAAATTTCGTTGGGAATATCCTAAAACCGCAAAATATCAGGGTTTTCAATGGTTTTCAAGGGAATCTTACCCCCCAGAAATTAAAACATAGATACCAAAAATGGCCATAATCAAACGGAGCCATCTTTTCCAAAGGCCGTCATCTTGGGTATCCAGCCGTTAGTTGACTCGGGGGTGTAACGTTACACCTGCTTGTCCACTATGACGAAATTCCGGCTGTTCCCTGACGGAAATCCTCAAGCCTCGCAAGCGTCGCAGTTCATGTGTTTTTTATTCTCAGAAAGATTTGAATCACCAACAAGTAGTCTTGAATGCATACATGGAAGTTTTAAAGATCCATTGATAAATTGTTGTTTCAATTGGATGATGAACCAAATCTTTAACAATAGAAGATGGTTGCCTAACCAAACATACATTTAAAGCAGGTTGGCTTTGGAGTTCCAGATACTTTGTGTGTTGCAGCAACACCTTATAGGATTTTAGCAGAAAACACACACCCACGCAAGATGTAGCTAGAAACTTATCACCTTATGATATAAAAATGCATATATTATGAATCCTCCAGTCAAGTCTGAAATTTGAGCGCCCCCAGACAAACCCACAAAAAAAACAGACCTGGCAGAGTCACCCAAATTTTGCCACCCATATTTGGAGGGTGTGTCGTTTGGTACGTAGTCCAAACGTGTCGTTTTTGTCGTTTGCTTCCCGGAAAATCCCAATGGCCTTACAAGCGGTTTTGCTGAGCGCCTTCGCCACCGCTGGTGGTTTGGTATCCGGAGCATCTTGGCATCAGAGAAGTGGCGCTGGCATGAGATTCACTAGGAAGGTTCGTTTTCAAACAAGAAATCCATGGTTCTACATGGGTGTTTCCAAAAATAGTGGTACCCCAAAATGGATGGTTTATAATGGAAAACCCTATTAAAATGGATGATTTGGGGGTACCCACTATTTTCGGAAACACCCACATGTTCTACCAAGCAGTTGGCAAAAAACCATCCACCAGATCCAAGCATTTCTGTTGTTCAAGCTGATCTAAGGGTGATAAGCTGTGATGGCCAAAGAAATCAAAGAAGTTGGAACAGTAAAAAAACCAGGGAGGTTTCTTCAAGGATGGATGGAACTTGTTAATTACCGCCGTTTCCCATGTAAAGATTTGGTTCACCATCCCAAGTCAGTTAGTTCACAAGTTGTGGGTTATGCCATTTTTGGGGGGTCGTCACAGTGTATCCTGCCAAAAAGGCATAAGCGATTCCCCTTCCAGTTTTTGGAAGGTGTGATTCGCGAAACCTGGGTCCCAGTTGGATGAAGTTTAACAAGGGAACTTCTGGGAAATTTGCGAATAGCCATTTTGTTGGTTGCTTTTTTGTTGACATGACTAAAATCACGGCATGGCATAGTATCTGAGTTAAGATATATACATGTTTTTTTCGTGTCTAGATTAATGGATCTTCATGCTTCCTTGGGTTTTTTGTGCTCCATTAAATTACAATGCCGATAGCTTTGCCTGAAATGGAAAAGATTCTTGAACCGGTTTTGAGGAACAGATTCAAGGCAATTACTGTCGTTTTTTCCCTTTTCATGTGCGTATTTTTCGGGATATATCTAGTATAACCCAAATTCAACTTCCAAAAAATGGGTCAAACATTTCAGGTACCTAAAATGAAGGAATCCTCACCGTGATAATAAGCTGTATGGATTTTTAGCTTATGTAATGAAAAAAAATGCCCACCTCCAAAAAAAGGCTTGGAAATAAGGTTAGTTCGTACCTCCATTGTAGGTACCTGAAACTTTTGGTTTTGGAGTTGGATCTTTCCAGCCTTCAACCACCACTGATGGTTGAGTTTCCTGCTGCAGCAACAGGCAGCGCTGACACGAGCGTGCATGCGAAAAGGTTTCAAGGTGCCAATCTGATTAGCTGAGCAGTAGTCATTTCACCACCGTTTGGTTGGTACTAAAATGACCCCCATACTACTGTTGATGGCTGAAATCAGGCGATCACCAGTTGATATTGACAGGTTTTTTTTACATCCCAGGTGGTGCAGGGTTTACACTAGGACCATTTATCCGCTGTTTCGCATGGCGGAAAAGAGGAACGGAAGCTAGATTTACAGACGTTTCAGTTTCAGCTATGTTTTTTTTCCTGGTCAACATATGTGTTGGGTTATATAGGGGATGAAATCCTACCCAGCTATCTTGAGACTACAAATTTGACAGGCTGCAGTCGGATCCCGTCATAAACCAACTAGGATTTCATGGAAGGTCATTAGGGGAAAAGGTTGACGTTGCTCAGTTGATATTCCTTTAAAAAAAAGATCATTTGCATAGATTGGATGGATCGATGGTGAGGATGATGATGATTATTATTATCATTTTAACAATAACAATAACGGTTGTTATTTTCATATCATATGATTATATAATATATAACTATATATATATATATATATATAATGACTATATTGAATATTATGCTATGTTTTCACTGTTCTTGTTGTCAAATATGTCCGAGATTGTGTTGGTGTGATGTATGAGATGGGAATTGTGTCAGTATGTTAAACTAAGATACGAATCTGAAGAAGCGACTGCCATATGTATCGATAGATACTTGAGATTTCCTGTATGTATTTTTTTGACTTAGATGTAGCAACAATAATATACATGTGCATAAAAATATGAGCGTCCTTCAAGAGTTATGACACAACGTTGCTTGACACCCTGAATTTTTGTGAATTTTTCCGTTGCATATCCCCCAGGCATCCCGAGTACAACGGATCGCAGCAGCATGTATGGCACTAGTGCTGGTCATTGTCGGATGCTGGGTGTGACAATATGAACCGTCGTTGGATGCGAAATTGGAGACATGAACGAAAAATCCAAGAAGGTTCCAGTGTTACCTGTGGCCTAAAACTGTGCAGGACTTCTGTTTCGAAACATAATATTCGAATTATCTTCAGCAAACGGAACTCATTTCAATTCTGCAATGAAAAACTTGGGTGGTTACTTCATATACCGGATGAAATACATAATTATACTAAATGCCAAAGCTTTGTAACCAGGTCTCTGTTCAAATGCAACCAGGTCTCTGTGCTTGGCTCAAGTTTGTTCATATGTCCATGTCTCCCCTACTCCCCTCATCATCTGGAATGGGGCTGAAAGACCGAAGCTAGGCGTGATTTGGCCAATTTTTTCTATTTATTTTGGTTGGAAGGTTGTAGACTTAATTGGAATGATTTGGAATGAATCATCCTTTTCCATTTTTCCTGACTGGGCTTGGGCTGTCTCAGGATGGTGGATGGATATCTCCCAATGATGAGATCATCAGTGTTACTTGGCTTTCGTGTGGAATGGTTTGGTAGTATATATTTACATATGGGCATATATACACTAGGGCCCCACTAATGCATCATTTGAAAGATTTGAAGTGGAACCAAAATAGATCAAAATAAGAACTTGCACACATTGCATGCTTAAACCATTTGCTTTTTGGCCCAAGACATTTTGAAATCATGTCGCTCCCATCAATGCCCTCCAATCCATATGTAGCTGATGCAAAAGATGGCAATCAGCCTGATGATGTTTTGCCAGCAGAATCTGACGTCCCTGACTGCAGCCCGTTCCCTTTGAGCTCTATGATACGGGTGGACGTGAAGAAAAAGAATGAGTGCTTCAGATTTGTTCAGTATCACTTTTCTTTGTGGGGCCAATTATTGCCATTTATTCCCTGCTTCCCTTGCCCACTTCCCTGCTCACACTTTTCCGCATTTTTCTTTGCACCCATCAAAGGATCTTGTTCCAGAATGATGAAGCTGAGACTTCTACACCTCGTGGACTGCCAATCCACACAGCTTTGCTCACATCGCCACTGGTCAGAGTGTTTTTGTTCAGTGTGATCTGTAAAACTGTGAATTTTGAAGGTTTAAATCTTGACATGTTCTTGAACTATTCTTTGTTTTGAATTTTAGTAGTATATAATATATAATAGGCTTAGGGTGCTTCAAGCTAAAGTTGCATTTCATTCAAGCTTCAACCTATTTTCCTTTAAAGGGACTGGGGGTAGTTGGTGCTTTGAACACTTTCTTTTTTTTCTATTTGCCACCAAGGCAATTCTACTTGGCCCCAACACCGAAGCTGAAAAAGATCTTTGTGGACATGCCGGAGAAGCCCAAAAACAAGCCGAAGCGTACAAAATTGAGGGTTGTCAAGTACACGGTGAAGGGTCAGACTGTAGTGAAGTCCAAAGTTGTTCCGCAGTCATCCCACAAAAGGTTTCGCAGTGACAGTCCAGGCCATCCTCATGGGACGCTTTCAGTTGAAGTTGGTGGTGAATCAAGCAGCCTCTCGGTTCTATGCCAAGCAATCTGTTCAAGCCAGTTCCCATTTGTTCCAATGATATTTTCTGGTTAGTTTAAATGGGGGGTAAGTTATTCCAATGATGTTTTCTGGTTTGTTAAATGTGGGGGGTAAGTTAGATGTTGTTATCCTTGGATGCATTGGTTTAGCATCATTTTCCGTCAGATTGCCAAGGTGGTTGCATGTCAATGTCTGCTGCTGAACCTCCTGACTCTCCCCTTCCTGTGCCGACACCTTCGCCTGATCGAGAAGACAATGCTGAAGAAGGTGCTGAAGAAGGTGCTGAAGACAAAGCAGACATGGAGGAAGCGAACCAGAAGATGCAGGATTTTTTTCAAAGCCTCCCAAAGGGGTTCTTCAAGTCCAGACCGTTGTTGCAACCTGATCAGGATATTGTAGCTTGTTAATTCAATATAAGCACTATTTCTCTTTGACTGAAGCTTTCTTTACTTTGAGAATCAGTTGGATGTATAATGTTGGTATTTGAGGTATCTGTTTGTTTTCAGTTCATGCCAAATAGTGGTATACAATGTTTGACTTGCCAATCCAAATATTGCTCAGGAGATGAAGAGCTTTGTGGTGTCCACACTTGGTGGAGGAAATGAGATTGCAGACCGAGCTTTGAAAAAGGTTTTCTAGCTTGTTTGCTTTAAGTTTTTGTTTCTGATGTTTTGGGTGGTGGAAAATGTTCTGATTTTTTTTGTTGCATTTCACTTTTTTTTCACTTTCAGCATCTGTTTGGCAACCTTCCCAGGTCAAAGGGATCATCGTGAATGGTTACAAGTACAAAAAGCCTCCAGCCTTTATTTTGGAAGAAGTCTTTGCAGCAATCGGGCCATCTGTGGCAGTTTGCAAGATATGTCGACTTGCCCAATAGATGATTGAAGTCGTGCTGACAGCGAGGAAAAAAGTCAGAGGGAATAGGACAAAGGGGAAGAGGAAGAAAATCAAGATGATGATGATGAGGATGATGATGATGATGATGATGATGGTGCTGAAGATGAAGATGATGGTGGTGATGATGACAGTGACAATTCTGATGATGATGATCATGATCATGATGAGGAGGATGTTGATGATTTGGTTAGTGATGGGAACAAGGGTGAGAGGGATGATACTATAGTAACAGAGATCATTGAACATATTTGTTTGTTGCTTTGAATTTGGTTATCCGTAATCCTTTTTCATGTTCCCTCCTTGTGATTGGATGCAGTTTTTTTCAAGGGCTGGGTAGGAGGGTTGAAGTTCATTGGTTGAAGTTCGTTGGAGCCAATGTTTCAGATTCACTTTCAGTTTTCCACTTTTGTTCCATCTGAGGCTTCGCAATATCTGATGAGGTTCAAGCTACCTGGCAGCATTTTGTGTGGGAGTCTGTGTCTTTGATTCTTTGCAGGAGGTTCAGTTGATTGAAGAGTGAAGTTTCATGATTGCAAGATGGTTGCCTGTAAAATGGTGGTGGGGCAGCTTGGCTCATAGGGGCCATGAGGTCAAGGTCCCCAAAACGGGGGTTTGGCCGGGTTGAATGTAACTCGGATTCGGAGGGTAGCAGTTTGTCCGAGTCCAGTAGAAGTAGCTCAAGTGACCATGATGATAGTTTTGATAGTGAGCCTGACAGCTCATCAAGTAGCTCTTCATCTAGTTCTTCTTCGGCAGCAACTGAAGAGTTGATTGCCATTGCCCGATCAAAGCTGAGTCTTGCTCTTGGCTAAGAAACATTTTGCCCTGTTTTCTTTTTTTCAGTGGTCATGTCAATGGTTGCATTTTTCTAATTGTAATTTTACAATAGCTGGATTCAATGCAGTCCTCCCAGCCCGCATGACTGGATCTTGAACTAAGGAAAGTGAACTTGAGACCTCCTGTTGAGCTTTCTGCTGCCCAACGAAATTATGTATCTGGATGGGGGCGACTGATGGTTTCCAGGGCGCGCCCCTTGATGAATCCAATTAGTTACTGTTTTCTTCTTTTCCACCAATCTTAGAGTTGATATGAAAGCTAGGTTGAAAAAAAAAAGGTAAATGTGCTTTGTTTTTTGATGACAATGGTTCAATGATCATGCAGGTTTGACTGACTTCCTGGCTGGCCTGCATGTGCCGCTATCTTTGATGTCAGATTGCTTCTTGCTCTAATCAAGTCAGTTTTGTGCAAATGGTTTGGTCCCCAAAGAACTTTGCAAAAAACAAACCATTGACTTTGTCATGTTGTGTGTA
The DNA here is from genome assembly GCA_000507305.1 of Breviolum minutum Mf 1.05b.01. Lineage (NCBI taxonomy): Eukaryota > Dinophyceae > Suessiales > Symbiodiniaceae > Breviolum > Breviolum minutum. Next base: position 67,959 of record DF240175.1, read on the forward strand.
TGTGTTGACTTAGGCTCTGGGGCAGCTGGGTCATGGTGGGCTCTCAAAGAGCTTACAGCGAATCGATGCATATTGATTTCCCATGCTGAGACTGGGCATGCAGCATTGAAGTTTCTTCTGGCTAACACATCAGCTAGAACGTTCCTTGGACTCTTGCAATTTCTTGCAGGAAGTTTTGAACCAAAATTTGAAACTTTGATTGAATGTCAATGTTTGGCCATCATTTTTTGGGGATATGCGTTGCTTGAGGATTCAAGGGGACATGCTTCGCCGTGACCGCTCGGCCCTACGGCGTGACATTGTCCTCTACGACATTGGATTTCCTTGTCAACCTTTCAGTTTGTTGCATAACCAGAGCAGACTAATGGGCGAGCCTCAGGCAGAGGTCTTTAGGGAGGCCATGAGAACCATATGGTCTTGCAGACCTCTCATCTGCATTTTAGAGAATGTAGTAGGGGTTTTGAGAGTGTGGTCAACAATGGAGAAATACCTCAAAAAACATGATGAATATTTCTTTTGTCGCCTGATCATCGACCCGGCCAAACTTGGGGACTGTGTTCGACGTCGAAGAGTGTATATCCTTATGATCCAGAAGTTTCTTAGTTGAACCAACTCTTTGATAATCTTTTGACTTTAGATGTGGGTTTAAAAGGGGTGAATACGTTTAAGAGTTTTTTGGACTGTTTTTTGGTTTACAGTAAACACCATACATTGTAGGGGGAAAAATGAAAAACATCAAACACCTGAGGACAGTCCTGAAAGAGTACATTTCCTCAAGTGAAAGGTTGCAAAGAGCTGCTGAAACTATTTTGCAGGAGTTGCAGAGTTTTCCCCAATCATCACCGAAACTAGCTTGATATAATTTGATGGCAAAATTTTGGTGATCTTTCAACATTTAATTGTCTAATGCTACCAACACGTGTTCAGTGTGGGAATTTCATTTTGAAACATTGAACCAATCTCTGACCAGCTGCTTCAGGATGCAAATCCTCTTTGCCAATTCGCACCCGGTGGTGAAGGAGGATGTTGACAACTTGAAGGGCAAAAATACAAGAAACAAGACCAAGTACGACTTGAACTGGGAAGAGGAGCCGGAACAGAAGCATCCAAAGTGGCTGAAAAAACATTGGTCCATGATGCAAGAACTTCAGGTGGATTTTTTCTGTAAAGACTGAATATTGTTCCGGTCCTTGAATTTTAAATGTTATCTTAAAACTAGCTGGTAAATTTAAAGTCCAACAGCTTGAAAAATGAATCATGATTGGGACTTGAATTGGCAACCTAGTTCTTGAAAACCCTTTTGGAGGTGGACCCGTGCAATCTACAACCATTGAGGGCAAGTCATCCAGTGGTTGGGTCCCAGCGAGTTCAGCATGCTCTGGATATTTTCAATACTGCTGGATCTTTTGGGTCGAGCTTTATCAACACAAGCCAGAGTATTGATCGCATGGTGTCTGGCTCTGAAGATCTGATACCCTGCATTACTCCCAGCGGTGATTTCTTTTCAATGAGACATAAGAGGTATATCACAGGCCTGGATCACTTCATGACTTGATATAACTTTTTGAAATTTGAAAGTGGTAGCCCACCATAGATTGAAAAAACATCTGGCTGAACCCGTTCAGGTGTGGAGAAACTTCTTTGCCAATCTTTTCCGCTGCACAAACTGCAAATTTCACATCTCACAAGTGATGATCCTTGGAATGATTTCCTTCGTGCTCACTTAAAATTTCAATGTTATGGCAAAGATTGAGATTTTAACTTTGAGTAAATCAAAATCTCAGGACATGCACAGCCTCGCCGGCAATGCTTACAACGTGAAGGCAGTTGCAGCTGCTTATGCTTGTGCCTTTTCAATGTGTGACTTGCAGAAGTTCAACAATGCTGTGGAGCTACGTCTCAGAAGAAGTTAAACAAACAATCTCAAAGTGAAGCGTGAAAATGGTGTTCTCTTGCTGAAATGGGTGGATCGGGCATGGAACAAGATGTAGCACACTGCCTTCAGTTGTGATCTCATCACTCACTCTAGAAATCATCAGTAGATCTTCTCCATGTCAAACCTTGGATGTTGCAAAACTTGTGACAAAATGTGGGCCCCTCTCCAGCTCAAGTAAAAAGAATTCATGACAACATGATCGCACAATGACAAGTACTTGGAACTTACACAACACTCGGCAAAAAACCCGAGGTGCCACAGTGCCCCTTTTTTGAGTTTTTGTTTCACAAAAAACACTTCTCAGTGAAGTTGCTGAAAAACGATCATAAGTCAAACTTTGTAATCTTGACTTATAAGCCAAGCCAACAGTGCTGCAGTTCACCACTCGCTTTGCTTCAGAAATCGTCAGAATGTTGCTCGTAACCTCAGATTTTTCATGTTGATTGTCGCTTTTCAGCCATGTCATGAATCTGTGAAACTTCTTTGTTTTGATACATGTTGAAAATTAGTGATTACGTAGTATCAGACTACAAGACACCTATCTACACGATGACAACAATCGCTGAAACTGTGAATTCTTCCTGGGCCATGCTTAATCGTTGGGATGCACCAGAGTCAGATTCAGAGACATCAGAGTCTGGGGGCTCTGGGATCTCTGAGTCTAGCTCCAGTGGATCAAGCAGTTCATATGGAAGAAGCCACGTCGTCAACACTATGAGGAACCTTACTCTGAACCAACTACTTTGCATGGAAGCTGGGAACGATACAGATACTTGGCAGTAGCTTTAGGTTTTTTGTGTTCACCCTCTACTTGGGGAAGAGTCCTATTTTGAAATATTCGACAGTTGAAACCACAAACTAGGATACCTCTCAAGCAGCAGAAAATGGCAAAAGCAAATCTCGTATTCAAGAAGCTCTGAAGAAACAGTGCTGCAAAAAGAAGTGCAAGAGGCTTATCTCCTTCAAGATTGCTTTGGCCTTTTGCGTGGCTTTCTGGAGCCTAAGCAAAGCTGGTCAAGATTGCTTGTTTCTCGTCATCAATGTAAAACAATAAGAATTTCTGTATCATTTTTTCCATCATTGATGAGATCCTTGATGAGACTGCTTATTTTTGAGAGACTGAAAATGATGAAAATGACTAAAATTATCCCTTCCTCACAGCCAAAACAGGCTGTGGAGCTTACAGTCGAATGTCCAAGCAGCTGAAGAATCAAGTAGCGATGATTGCAGTGCGTCCAGTGGGTCCAGCTCGAGCTCCGGTTCCCAACATTCCTCAAGGTGCAAATGGTACATAGAAGGACTGCAACATGGCAACTTCTTTGTCACCCCTTGAAGACTTGTTTTAGACCACTTAATAAATAGCACCACTGAGCCAGTTCAACTTCCTGGAAAGGAGTAGCAGTATGCCGAACTGCATTTCTACAACTTCTTGGGATTGGAAAGTCCAGGCTGGCTCGAACAAAGAAAACTTTTCGAGGTGAAGATGCTAGAAAGTATGGAATCCTGGCTCAAAAAAACTCAGAAAGAGTTTTATCATCCCAGATTTTTTTAACCTAAGACCAAAATAAACCAAGTCAAATCAAGTTAATTAACCATTCATTGCGCCACCAAGTTCTAAGGAGCAGGGGCCCAAACTGCCAGAGCTTCTGCATCTGTATTGCAATTCCTACATCATACTTACTGGAGCATTGCAGAGAGCCTTCCTCATGAGTGCTTTGTCCTGGATTGGTTTCGCTTCATTTTCCTTCCCCTTAATTTTTCTGTAACAAACAATGTGGTTTGATTGGTCTAGCTGAGGATGGACGTGGGGGACACATCCATGAACACTGAAGAAGGTCGTGAAGTTTTGATTCAAGCTTTGGTGAATGCGGCACTATGTTCAGCTCCAGGGTTGGTGTGCACATCGCCTGACAAACTGCCCCGAAGATATCTCCCACCTGGAAACTTTAGTGATCTCTACAGGCTTTACAGTGCAGCTTGCCATGCTGCAAATGAGCCAACTGCCAGCTGTGCTACGTTTTTCAGAACACTTCGGACTTCTGGGTGGAGGAAAAAATTGAGACATCGGGGAAAGAGCACACATGCCAAGTGTTCTACGTGCCACAAGTTAAAGGATGCGATTCGAAAAGCGACGAGTCTGCAGGATCATGCAGCTGCGGCCGACAAGTACCTTCGTCATCTAGCTGGGCAGTATGCAGACCGGAAAACATACTGGGAACTTCGCCACCGAGCTGCAACTCAGAAAGACTTGGTAGTAGCGATCCAGGACTCGATGGATAAATCGAAGTTCCGTCTACCTCGGTATGCTGGCGGTCTTGTCCCAAAAGCGTTGGAGCAGAAAGTTCGACCTGAATGTGAACTAACGGCATGCCTAGTTCATGGACGAGGGATCTTTATCTACATTGCAGATCCTTCGTTATCCTTTGGCTCAGACTGGAACATAGAGGTATTCAGCCGAAGCTTGCAATCTTGCTGGGAACTATCACAAAAGGAGGGTTCAACTTGGCCCCGGGATGCCAAACTTTTCTCCGACAATACCCCGAAGGACCAGTGTTCTTTTTCAAGTTTTGGTTTAAATGTTATGGTTCGTGGTGCTTGTTGGATCAACCCTTGGTGCAGGAGATCAAGAACTCAGTTTTTGATCGCTGGTGTTCCCTGATGACAAGCACACAGTGCTTTGATTCATTATCCCACGAACATCTTTGCGTTGGCCATACGCATGAAGATGTGGGTGCTGAGTCTGAATTACTTGCTGAATGATTAGTCTGAATTATTTGACAATCTTTTTTTGTTCTTGCAGCTAAGATGGCTTATTTGGATTAATATCCCGACTGATCCGAGAAGGCGATGAGGATATGTAACTCGGCATTCAACTTTAAGAGTTACAAAGCTGCAGCACTGAACTTTTGCCAAGAGACTCTTCGCAATAGATTCAGCTGTCGTGTCAAAGGCAGTGTCCACAAGATTTGGTGAAGTACCTCAGCTGCAATCTTTAGATACTAATCTCAGCTTAGATACAAATCTGTCTTGTGAAATATCAGCTTCTTGTTGTGAAATCTCAGCTTGTCTGCAATCTTTTAGCTACAACTTCTGTCAGGTTCCTGATGACAAAGCTCAAAGAGCATTTCAACAACAAAGGGATCTTCTTCCAAGCGACTTATGTGACAACTGTCCGAGACTGGTCCGGCAATATGGCAAACTACGCAACAACATTTGGTGCTTACAGAAAAAGATATAGGGATGAAAAGATCATCCCTCATTCCTTTACCTTCGTGAGGAGAGACTGTTGCTTACTTGCCATGATATCTTGAGTCAGTGTCAATTCAAAAGCAGAATCAGTTCTTTGTCATTATCTTTTGGCTAGCTATGGCCATATCATTCATGATGTCTTTTTATCCAGCAATTGAGGTTTGCCTCAACACCTGCTGAGAGATGCGAGCAATTCACTTCCCCGTCGCTACAATGAATCTCCATTTGATGTCATCCTCTTGATCAAGAGGTTTGTGAGCGACAGAGAATTGTCCCAACCACCTTTGATAGTTTGGCCTGGTGATACTGCCCAAGAAAGCTATGAATGTCTTTGCAAAATTGCGAGGAATGAAGTGAATAGTCACTAGGCTCCTGATTTGTCAATGTCAAATGATTCCATTTTTTCAAAATGATTCCAATGTCTTGTTTCTCCAAGTTGCTGTGTATATAGAACCTTGAAGTCACTCTGATCTCAGGTATTGTTTGCTTTCTCGAAGATGAGCGAAAGGAAGTCCTTCTGGAGATTGCAGAGTACCTCAATGACAATTATGTGCAGTATAGTAGAGGGGTGAGGTACTTGCAACAATTGGCAGGGGTTTATGCATCCCTTACATTAGCGCCACCCCTGCTTGAATTTGTAGAGAATCGTGAGTTTGGAAGGCAACGTGGAGGCTTGGTTCTGGCAAACCCAGAGCCCCATGTGATGCACACAATGTCAGTGCGGTTTCACCGACATTCTTAGATTTCTTAGTCAACATGAGTCTTGTGGTATGACTTTCCAACTTAGTCGAAAAAGAGTTTGTGTACTGACCGTTAGAGAGTTCTTGCCAGAAAGTAATCAAACAAAATGGCATAGTAAATCTTTGGGAGGACAACATGCCAGTGATTCAGAAGGCTGCAGTGCATATAGTGGTGCAAGATGTTGTAACTGACTTACTTGCAATCCATGCCAACTTGGTGTCTGACGCAAACATTCAATAGTTCAAACGGTACGTGTGTCGGGACTCTGATCGCTTCAATCGACATATCCGTCCCAATCCTTGCAATGGAAATGAAAGAAGAGTGCCCTGCTGATGTGTCTGTCTCTTGCTTGAATTTAGTTCTTAAGTTTTAGCAAAACCTGCATCCACGACCCTGCACCCACCATGTGGAGACAAGCGACATTATATAATGTCATATCTCAGGAGAATGAGGCCTGCAAAAGAGAACCAGCAAGTCTGTCAATCACTGAGCGGCTGACTTCAGCAATGGATGAGGCAGGAAAGATGGAGAATAGAAATGTTTCATTTACTCTGAATCTCTAACACTGAATGATTCATCACTTGTTCTGCCAGATCTGCAGCAAAGACAACATGGGCCGGTGGCTTTGGGAGCAGCTTGGAGGTGATGATGGAAAGAAACATTTCATCCTAGCACCTTGGATGCAAAAAAAACATGGCCAGCGGCCAACCCATTCATTTTATAAAATGTTTTTCAATGATGTGAGAGTGCATTGATTTCCACTGAGGCTATGTCAACCACCTTCAACATGCCGTGTGTCAAAAAGCTGGTAGAAAATCAAGTGCAGCCCGTTTTACAATCAGTGCCAGTGGCATCCAAAGAGTTCTATCTTTCCCCGTGGAACTTTGACTTTTCAGAAAAGGCCAAATATGGTGAGAAAGGGCGTTTTCCAACCAACCTTCAGTACCGGGCGCACTTCCACTCCTTTCTGAAGCATGGGTATGAAGCTAGTCGTGAACCTATCGATGTACGTTTTCTGGAACATGCTGATACCATTGCGCCCTTTAGCGTTCAGTTTGTGGATGGGCAGAACAAGCTGCTCATTATGCTTTCCATCCTGGCTCTTGTGGAAAAATGTGACCCTTGGATCAAAGATGTTATTATTGTGTCTGTCACATTCCATAGCTTCATTCACATATTTTTTTCTGAAGCCCAGTATTTTCCCAAGGACATCAAAGAAGCTGAGATTGAGGAAGACAGCCATTTCACCATGGTGTTGGCAAGCTTCCGTTTCATCCGGTGCAACTTCAAGAAGTATGCCCGTGCAGAGCAATACATCTATGAAACATTGAGTGCATGACCCAGACTCTATGTTTTTGCATGTCTTTCGATATGTCAATGGGGTGACTTCAAAATTGTTGATTTTATCGATTGATGACACCAACCTTTTATCAAAGCCAACTGAACAGGCTTGGCAAACCGGAGGGCAGAAAAGCAAAAGCCATCCTGCCTGGACTACGTTCTCACTTTTCGTGAAGCTGCTCGCATCAAGCATGAGAATGCGCCGCATCTGAGCCTGCGGGATGCAGTGTGGCTGGTTGTGAGCGAATACAACAAGTCTGTGAGCAAGGACATGGGTTGAAAACACTGGTCACATGTTTTTTTCAAATTCTGGAATGGAATTGCTCAATGTTCCGTCAACATAATTACAAAGAACCCTGAGAACTGGCGAGTGAAAGATGATCTTCGGCGTCTAACTTACAACCTGCTGCGGTGTCCAGCCCAGTTGCTCGACATCATTGGCCAAATGTATGAAAACACCAAGCCGGAGGCTGCAGGCCAGGTAGGGTTTCAAGATTATAATAATGTCAATCATGTAGCAAATTTTAATAGCCTATCATGCTGGCCAACGCTGACCCCTGCAGCTATGTGCATTGAGAACCTGGAGGGCGACTACTACATTCCAGGTTCACGCCCTGATGGATGTGAAGGAATTTGGAAGGAAGCCCAGGCAAGCAAACAATCTTTGGTTCTTGTCCCCTGATTTCCTATTATTATGTAGCTCTTTCTTTCCCAGCTATCAATCATTATCATGAAAAATAATTTCACACATGACATGCCAGGAATCGACTGAAGAAGCTGTGATTCTGTGGGCACAGCGGGTGCAGGGTGACTACAACCGCAAAGTCCCCAAGAATGCGAATCTGAAGCAAAAGGCCTTCTCTGTTCAAAAAACGACTTCCCATAACAGTTTTTCGAAATAAGGGATTTCAATATGTTATTGTCTCACTGCTGGGAGAAACCCTGACAGAAATTGGCTCAGCAAGATTCCTTGAAGCTGCAAGACTTGTTCTCGCTGGCCTGCTTCATGAGCTGGTTGATTCCAAAGATGGAGGTGCAGCTTGGCAAGGGCTCTGACGTGCTCACCAAGATCATGGAAATGTGGGATCTTGGGTCCTTAGATGAATTGGAGAAAAAAGCAACATTTTGGAGGTTGGATTTCAAAGTCCCAACTTTGTTGTGGAATTTAAATTCCGCATGATGATTTCCACCTCTTGGGAGGGTAGGGTGATTGCAGCCAAATACTTTAAAATCATTTCAAAATTACCTGGGCTCATCCATTTGGAAGGAATGTGTTGTGGAATTTAAATTCCGCAAGATTCTGAGTGCAAAATCCCAAGTCCCCAAAGTTGTTTCCTTTCTTTGCCAATTGCAAAAAAACTTTTCAGCACTTTGGGGGGCCAAACAATTGGAACAAATTCCGCAACACTTCAGGGAAGTGGCTAAAAAAATCCGCAACATTTGCTGAACTTGGAAAAAAAACCGCAACACTTCAGGGATGTAGACTNCATTTGCTGAACTTGGAAAAAAAACCGCAACACTTCAGGGATGTAGCTAGAAAAAATCCGCAACATTTGCTGAACTTGGAAAAAAACCGCAACACTTCAAGGAAGTGGCTAGAAAAATCCGCAACTTTATATAAGTTGAACTTGGGAAAAACATATTGCAACCCTTTGCCCCTTAGAAAACCTGCAACACTTCAGGGAAGTGGCTAGAAACATCCCCAACATTGAGGTTGAACTTTGGAAAGAAAGACATCACGCTTGAATCCCCTATCATTATGTGTAGCCTAGGGATGTTACATTGGCTGACCTTGAAAAATAAAGAGACACAATGCAATATACTAGATGAAGAAAACACATCACTCAAAGTTTGCTAGAACATACTATGCAGCAATTGGTGAGGGAACTATGTATCAGCTTTGGATTATATTGGAATATATTGGACACACTTTCCAGTCCTTAAAAAACTGTCTTTGGTCAACTTGGTTGGTGACATGTAATACCAACTGCACCAGGCCCTAATGTCCGAATTCTTTCCAAGTCCCAAGTTGTTCTCCAAGCCCCATTGATTTGTTCTCGTTGTTCTCCAAGTTGTCCTCAAATGGGGATTTCTTTGAGGCTTCTGGATGCTGATCTACGAGCCCAAATCCGAGGGAATGATCCTTCTTTTGATCTCAACAAATTGGCATTCTTTGCTGAAGCGACAGGTGCTGTTCAGGAGTCCCACATCTTGGAAGCTCAAAATGCTGTTGCCAATGCAAGGAAAACATCGCTACAAGCTGGGTTTGCTTTGTTCAAGACTTCGTTGGGCAATGACCAAATCTTGCATGAAAGGCACCTTGCAGCATCCAAAACAGATGAAGCTCGATCAAGAACTGCAGCTTTGACTTCCTTGGAGGCAAGTTTGTCCAAAAGAGTTATTAATGATATCCAAGTTTTGTTTTGACTCTGAATCTGACTTCCTTGGAGGCATGTTTATTCCACATTGATATATTTCAATTTAAATTTAATCATTTTGAATCCATCTTTTGTTTCACCCTGACTACCCTGACAGAAAATGCACCATACAGCTTGGGGCCTGGTGCAGACCTTTGTCGCCGACACTTTGCCGACATGGAATGCTAGTCAGAAGAAGTCACAAGGCGGGGTTGTTTCTTTTTGAATCCTGTGAAGATTTTGATATTGAGAATAGATCCATCAACAAAATAGGTTTATACCGCCCAAAGAACATAATAGCTGATCTGTTCAAAAAATAAACATGTACGTGGGCAATTTCATTTGGTCCATCGCTCTCTTTTTCACCTGCTCCACATTAATGCATGACAAGGTGATTTTGGTGTTGTTCTTGTTCTTGGTAAGCTTGTAGCTTCCTCGGATGGTGCAAGCGAAGTTGGATAGTCAAGATAGGAAAGATTGTTGTGTTGATGTGTTGATTGATTTCAATCATGTGTTTTTCTGATACATCATTGTTTGCCAAAAGAAACAGTGAATCACCTGAAAGAAACAAAAATAAATGGACGATAGTCACCAAAAAATGGATCAAGACCTGCAATGAACTGNTTGTTGTTCGTTGTTGTTGTTGTTGTTGTCTGTCTGTTGTTGTTGTTGTCGTTGTTGTTGTTGTTGTTGTTGTTGTTGTTGTTGTTGTTGTTGTTGTTGTTGTTGTTGTTGTTGTTGTTGTTGACTTTTTGAAGATGGCATGTTTGCTTCACACTATTTTGTGCAAACCTACCATGACTGCAGCTAATCTGGATGTTTCCCATCAACTTACTGCCCAAACCAAAGAGCATAAAGAACTGAAGGTGGGTAATATAGGATAAAATACTGCATTAAGGTGTACGCCCCAGGGTGGTGAATTTTTGCGCCCTGTCGCAGATGGTGAGAAAGAGAAGAACATCAGCACAGTCAGTGCAAAAGTGGGCCCATGGGTTTCACATACTCTACAGGGGTTTGCATCTGGTTTACGAAGAAGTGAGCAAGAGCGAATCTTTATGTGGTGCAACTATGTCACTGCTGGTGTTGTGTCAGCTGCCAAGATTGAGTTCAGTGTCAACGTCATCACCCAAATGGCCCATGCAAATCCGAGAAGCTTCGTGGCCATTGTGCAGCTACCAAATAGATCCGGTGACCTGAGGCTGCCAACCCCGACAAAGCAGCTTGGACGTCGGACATCAACCAGTTTTCTTTCTTACTTTTGTTTTTTGATTTCAATCTGTTGTTTCAAGGAAGCCATCTAAATTAAATAAAATAAACTCTTTGGCATTGCCAACAACCAGTCACTGACTCCTTCAAATATTTCACCTTTGGCAGGGCTGAAAAGAAGGAAGAGACTGATGATGATGAGGATGGTCGATTCAAAGGACAGGAATATTTTATATTACACTATAGACTATTGAAATATTGTGATTCCATTGGATTCCATTGAGCCCAAAAACACATTCACCGTGTTCCCAATCAATTTGAATAGCAAATTAGGTGTCATTGTGTGTTCCCTCAAATCGTTGTCCCTGCTGGCAGGACCTTTGGCAGACCTAGATGTTGGACACGGCGATGATGATGATGAGGATGATGAAAAAAAAGGTGATTCAGCCGAAGGAATGTTGCACGAGTATGTCTACCGGCTCAAAAATTTCTACTTGGAGTCTGAACGCAATCTGAAGGTGTCTTGGTTTTGAGAACTGTCAATTTTCTACTTTCCAATTTCAATGTAGGCCCCACAAACATATACAACCCTTCGAGGTGAAGTCTTGCACCCTTGTGTTTGACGAGAACACTCTTTATGGATCCCGGAATGGTGCCCATTCTTGCTTGCTCATCACTGCCAATGATAAGAACAACACGTTCTGGAAATCGAAGGCATGGCGCTGTGGTGTCATCAGTGGCGCTGCAATGCTTCCTCGGGCGGAGATGCTGAAAGTGGAAAAGACCTCAAAGGGCTTCGCAACGGAGGGAAAGCTCACGAGGGTGCAGGAGATGAAGCAGGCGAGGTATCGGGTTTCAGAAAGGTGTCAAAAAGTAACATACTGTAAGACCTAGTCTTGCAATATTGGCATTGGGATGTTTTCAAATTAAACTCACTAATTAGCTGAAGACCTTTGCCCCCACCACATGTTGTTTTTCTGGATGGGCCATATGTTTGGCCTATCTTGCAAGATTTTTTTTCCATTCTCTACTCTTCGTATTCCTGCACTGGAAAAGGGATGAAGTCAATGAAAAAAAGTAAAGATAATATTAACAATTAGTGGCGTGAAATGTCATGAAATGAAATGAAAAAAGTGATTTGAGATGAAAAAAGACAAGTGAAATGAAATGATAACAGAAGAAATGGAAGTAAGGAAATCAAAATGAGATGAAGGGAAGTACATGAAAGAATGAACCATGAAGGGAAGAACCTTTAGGTCACTAGCGCCATGCACACTGGCAAGTTCAAGAATGAGTCTGTCTATCTTTTCATTTCATGTGCCTACCTACTGTATCTTACGTTTCTGTCTGTTTTTGATCCGTCCTATCTAGTCCCCCTATTATCTAATTATTATCTGAACTTTCTCATGCTTCTTTCTATCTGTATCTATTATCCATTTATTATCAATCTCTTACTGTATTCTTACTGTCATCTATCTAGTCTACCTATTATCTCATTTCAACACCTATCTTGTCTTGTCTTTTCTTTTCTTTTTATCTGATCTAATCTGGTCTTTTTTATTCTTGGCAATCTTTCTAATTTTGCTGCTAGCTTTCTAGCTACTTGTCTATCTTGTTCAAGTTGCTTTTCTTACTTATCTATCTTTCTTTCGACCCACCTTATCTTTCTATCTTTTATGCCCATACTACACCCTGCCATATGTCAGCAAAGAACCATGAATGCGCCCAACCCTGCCTCACCCACCCACCGAGTCGTGATGCGTAGCAGTATCGGGGGTGTGTGCAAGCGAAAGGAGCACAGAATCACAGCCAGCTTGGACGCTATGTGCAAATGAGGCTGCAACAGCTTCCCCTAACACGCGTGGACAGGGGGCTTGTGCCCCTGTGGTGTGCACCTGGTACAATACAACCCTTGCAGTCTTAACTGTCTTCATTGTCATCATTGGTGTCTTCAGGTAACTTCCACATGACTGTGGAATCCTGTCATTCTCTTGGCAGCATCGCTTGTAACAAATCGCATGGGGAATGGAGCGCAAAGGGTGGAGGGTGGGCCGGAGATTGTTAATGCCATGGTGTGGCTGAATCCCGCGTAATGATCTAGGATGGCGACAGTGCCGGCCAGAGTCTCAGCTGGTTTTTAGAACCTGTCCAATTGCCCAATTGCCTAAGGGCAGGTTCCATTCGCAAACTCTCTGGCCCCAAGCCACTGTTGGAACGCTCCAACCAGCTCTTTGGCAAACTCAGATTGCACATGCCTCATGCTGGCATGTCTTGCAATCTGAAAATTCAACATTCTCCCGCTGAGCAGGGTCACCCATGGCTTTGCTGGGTGTGCCTTTGCGCAGCTTCACGTGGAGACTGTGTTGAAGTACCAAAGAAGTTGCGAATGATCGAACTGCTGAAAATGTTGGGCTGTGTAGTTGGTGGATGGATGATGCCCTTTTTTTTGGTTGGGTGTTGGAACCATTCTAGGTGAGTCTTTCGCCTTCAAAGCTGGCCTCTGCTTTGAACTCCACTGGAGACAGGTCCGCACGAGCGTCTCCGTAGGGGCAGCCCACTCTTCTGACGGGTTTGTGTAAATGTACACTCCCTCCACACCAGCTTGGATTGCCACCTCTTTCCACAAGGGTAGTAGTCCTCATGTGCCTGTCTAGGCCCTGTTTCCACTGTTTGCTTTGGCCAGGCTGTGGCATCCTCAAAGGGCCAGCAGCTCCAAAGCAGGTCCAAAAGCAGCAAAGCAATTGGTCCACAATCTCCGACATGTCCGCAGCCAGTGTGCTCACTTCGTAGTGAAGATGTGCGTGCAGCTTTAACTTCAATGTTGACCTGTAGCCTAAAAAGCGCAGCTACGCGCCATACACGCCAAGGTGGTCAGAGCCGTTGTTTTGCCTCTTCCAGTGGCACTGCACATCAAAACTATAGCACCATTCGGCAGCAACTGCATCAGCTCAACCTGATCCAGGTGGTGCATGGCCTCTTAGTGCCCACCCAAGCGCACTCAACCCGCTCCAGATCCGATGCTGTGCTCTCTGACTGGAGTTGGACAGATAGGGTGGTCATCCACATGATGCACTGCAACTGCAATGTTTTGCCTAACCACGATCATGGTGGCAGGCCCACATGGCTGACATGAAACCACATGAAATGAAATGAAATGAAATGAAAGAAGTGAAGTGAGATGAAAGAAAGAGAAGTGAGGTGAAATCAAATGGCAATGAAAGAAATAAATGAAAGAAAGTAAAATCAAAATGAAATGAAAGGAATTACAGAAAGACTGAACACTGAAGGGAAGAACCTTTAGGTCACTAGTGCCATGCACACTGGCAAGTTCAAGAATGAGTCTGTCCATCTTTGAATAATATGCTTATCTACTGTATGTACATTATACCTGATACCTACCTTTAACTTTCTTTCTGTATTTCATCGATAGGTCTCTCTAGATACTAGATACTATCTATTTAGTTTTTCTTGTTTTTTGGGTTATATTGTATCTATTATCTACTATCTATCTACCCTTCGTAGGCTCAATATTATAATAGTGTTGATGACTTCATCCCTTCATACTCTCCATCCAGTTGAAAATCTCATGTTTTTGGTGATGGTTGCTTTCGGTTTTACTTTCTGCATTTTATTCTTTCCCCTGACAGCATCTGGCTGGCACGAGTGTGGTTGAGAAGTGCATCACTGCCCTGACTGATGTTGCAACCAACTACAACGTCATCATTGACATCATGGGATTTGATGGGTGGCCAGCAGCCTTTGGTGTGTCAGAAATCACAAAAGGCAACAAGTGGGCTGTGGGGACCATTTGTCATACTTCTCATGAGGCAAGCTTTGTCGGAGATATCACCAGCAACAAGGTCTTCTCGCTGGCGAGGGAGAACAAACTGAAACTCCCAGGTTTTCCCAACTTTTTGTCTGTGGTGGAAGACTTGCAAAAAAGCGCCAGTGCAACAACCGCCCCTGAATATTCCGTTTGCACCCCATTGGCGGATGGTGGATTGGTTATCAAAAATGCTTTGATCGATCTGTGGACCAAGAAAAATGAGGGGTTCAAGGATGAAGCAGCTACTTGGCTCTAGTTCAGATTTTTCACAACATACTGTTGCCAAACAAAAAATGAATAGTACAAACTAATTGGAAACACCATGATTCAAGTGTGGGGTTCCATCATGATTCATGCCGTTCCTTCCATCCAGTTTGCCATTGTTTTTTCCGTCTGTAAGGCAGCGTTGGTCAAGGACCACGACACCCGCTTCAATCCGAGAGGCATCAAGCGAGGCGGTGAAGAAACCCAGCAAGATGGTGGTGATAATGCAGGGCCTGAGAGGAAGCGACTGTGCCTGGAAAAATCCATGGCCCTTTCTGATGAGTCCTTGATTGAAGACAAGACACTTAGCATTATATAATAATCTTTTTGAAAACACACCCCGAAAATGCTTGATATCCCATTGATGTTTTTCCAGTAGGGGATCTTCTGGTTGTACACTTTCTAGCTCAATGCAAAACTGTTTCTTTCAGGGTGACTTTGGCGTCTGGAAACTTCAAACTCATTCTCAACAAGAAGGAGGATGTCTTGTGGATTGGCCCAGAAAAACCCGAAGAAGCAGTGGAGATTCCAGGAACTACAGAATTGTGGAGCTTTGGCAGTGGGGAGTTCACTATGGGCACTGTGGCTTAGCTATCACTAGTCTTGAATTCAGCACAGGAAATCTCAGCCCAACTGACTTGGTGACTCTACCGGAATCAATTAATTGTGATTTGAAACAACCCAGGAAGCTACAGACATCATGCAGGATACCAGCAAATCTGGTAGATGGCTTTCCTATCAAATCAATTCTATGGATGATCTCGTAGTTGCAGAGCCTGACAGAAAGCTTGGTGACCATATCAAAAACTTGGCCACTTTCAACAAGGCATGGTCACCTCAAAAAAACATGTTTGAGGAACCAGCTTTTCAAATTCAAACATCGGTGTTGTGAAAAGCTAGAACTGTTCTTTTGTTTTGTTTTTGTACTGAATTATTGTCTGGACTTTCTGAAACCTTGATAGGTGGTGAGCATCAAAGACTTGATCCACTCTCTTGAGAACGCTGGTGAAGTTGGCGTGACTATTGCTATGCACGACATCGATGGGAACAAGGTTTCCAGGTCAAAGCCATGCTGTTTCGTCCTTGACCCTCCAAAGGAAAAGACATTGCAGAAGAAGGCCATTTTTTTTTTGCAATGTTTTTTTTTCATCAAGTTCAAGGTGTTTCCCAAAAATATCCCTTTGTAATCAATTATCTTGCTTGCAGGTGGCCTCTGTTCTCACATTTGGAGCCCGTCTCAATATGGCGAAAGTGCGGTCCTCTACAAACATAAAGATTTGTTGGAGGGTCAGGTGGCTTGGACTGGAAATAATCCAATGATAACAAATTGAATTTAAATGATGGCCACCAACAAAAAAATCCATAACTTCTACTCTCCCTCCACACTTAGGCTGCAGTCACGTGGCGAAGGCGGCAAAGAGATTGTTGCAATCCGCCCAGTAGCCATCCTTCCTGGGACAATGTCTTGTGAAGCGGACAAGATGTATCGACTGATTTGATTTCTTGAATGGCAGCTGCCTGCTTTCCCTGCAGCTTCAGTGGTTTAAAAACAAACAACAAAAAATAAATACCAAAAAACATCCAATAATCAATCCAAAAGATTTGCTGAAATTCTTTGTCCTTAGAAAATTTCAGCTGCTTTCAGGGATGTGGCTCTTCCATTCCTAGGGTATTGGGGATGGCCTGATCATGCCTGACCGACCACTGGCTGAAATGATTGCAGTCAGTGCAGTGTCTTCTACTGATCAACGCTTGGTGGACAAACACCTTCTCACCCAAAAAGTGATTTTGCAAAAACTGAGATTGTGAATGGGAAGATTTTTACACGGTGCTCTCATTCATGTACATCAAATGAATTGAATTCTGAAATAGTTTTGACTGCCATGCACCTTTCAAAATCAGGCAGTTGATTTCTGCAGTGGCTTTTGAGTTCAAAGTTCCAGGTGTTTAGTTGTCACTGTTTTTTCGATGACTTCATCGTCATCGTCGTCCGAAGATGCTGCTGCAGGAATGTCTCGTCCAGTTGCCCTTACAAGGGCATTTTGCGTTGCAGACTACTCTGATTTGTTGGCAAAGGCAACAAAACCAAGAGGTGGAAACACTTCGCAGAGTTTACCAGCAGCAAGCGCAACCAGTGACTTATCTGAATTTTCTTCATTTTATCTGCATCTTTCTGACTCTGTCCTATCTATTCTATCTGAATATCTGTCTTTCCCATTCATGGGGAGCAAAGTCATATCTGTCTTTGACTCAGGTGGCTCAGCTCATCAAGAAGGAGGAGGATCAAGTTTTGGACGGGTCAATTTGAATAGCTCTTCTGACTCGCCGAAGGAAGCTTCTAAGGAGAAGAAAGAAAAAGATTCCAAAACAGAAAAAGATTCAAAGAAGGACAAGAAGAAAGATAGCAAGAATGAGGACAAGGTGGATAAGGATAAGAAACACAAGGCCAAAAAGGAGGAGAAGAAAACAAAGAAAAGAAAAACAGAAGATTCAGCTGATGAGGCGTTTGACAGGATTGAGGGAGGTAAGGATGATGACGACAATGAAGATGCTGCAGATGAACATGGAGGTCCTGAGGAATCGACCACAAAAAAGAAACCGGCAGCACGATCTCAAAAGACTGCGAAGAGCAAAGGAGCAAGCAAAAGCAAAGGAGGAGGAACTAAGAAGAAAAAGCATGGTGATGAAGATGGTGAAGTTCCAGGTGAGCTTGAAGCTTCCCTCAAAGCCCTTTCTCTTGAAGATGTTGCAGCACTGGCGGAAGGTGTCAAGCCATTCAACCAGGACTGTCTTCATTGATCTTGTGGAAGTTTCATTGCTTGACTGCTTGATTCTTAAGTCAAACAATGTGCAGGACATGGAAGAAGATTCCCAGGAGACATTGGTGCTTGGTGAGTATGTGCCTCCGGTCATGGATGAGCTTGAAGGAGAAGAAGCTTGGTTGAAAAAACGCTTCTTCACTTTGACAGCTTTGACCGCTTTTTTTTCATCTTGTTCCGTCATTTCACTGCTCAGGAAAAGCCTGACGTGCTGAATGCAAATATCCCAGTAGCAACCCCATGCCGTGGCACCTTGAAGATACCAGAGGCAATGGGGATTGTTTGAAGACATTGATGGTGATGGGTAGGTAAAAGAGAGACAGTTTATCCATGCTGGCCCATCAGCACTTGCAGGTACAGCAGGTGCAGTCTGAAGGTGAGAATGACAAGACCCGCCGCTATGCAGAGTTGGTGCAAGGCATCTCAGTTAGACCAGGTTTTACAATCCCCTTGGGCGTCCTGGAGAGGACAAGAGCTGAGAGGACAAGAGCACAGCAGCTCATGAAAACAAGCCGCAGCAGTGGGTCATGTGGCTTTGTGGATGGAATGATTTCCCCTCCAGGATCGCCACAAAGCCTGCCTGCGGATACCATTGAGGTGCGTGAAGAGGAGAGTGTTGAAGAATTCTATGCTGCAATGGAGAGAAAGGAGGAGACTAAGAATGTGGAGATGGCTGCAAAGGAAAACAACAATGAGATTGAGGATGCAGAGATGGCTGCAAAGGAAAACAATGAGAATGGCAACAAGGACGAGATTGAAAATGCAAAGATGGCTGCAAAGGAAAGCAATGAGAATGGCAACAAGGACGAGATTGAGAAAGCAGAGGTGGCTGCAGAGGAAAGCAATGAGAATGGCAACAAGGACGAGATTGAGAAAGCAGAGGTGGCTGCAGAGGAAAGCAATGAGAATGGCAAGAAGGACGAGATTGAGACTGCAGAGATTGCTGCAGAGGAAACCAACGGTGAAGGGAAGAAGGACAACAAGATTGAGACTGCAGAGTCAGAGATGGTTGCAGAGGAAACCAACAATGATAGGAAGAAGGACAACAAGATTGAGAATGCGGACATGGAGAAGGAAGAGATTGAGATCCTTGATAGTCAGGAGGAGGAAACAAACACTGAGAATGGGAAGAATGAGAAGGAGATTGCTGAGAGTCCGGAGGAGAAAAGGAACGCTGAGAATTTCAAGACTGACAAGAAGATTCAAAAGCAACAAGAGATTGATGTTGCAAAGGGCCCGAAGAAGGACAGCAAGAAGAAGAATGGGAACAAGGAGATTGACAAGACAAAGAATGGCTACCACAAGAAGACTGACAAGAAGAACGACAAGGCGAAACAGAAGGTTGTTCCACCCAGCAAGAGAAAAGGTGTGGCGGATGAATCAAAGTCAAAGAAAAAAGGTGCAGTGAAGGATGGTGCAAAAAAAAAGAAGTCAATGAAGGCAACAAAAGAAGATGATCTGAAGAAAAAAAAAGGAGGAAGAGCGGCAAAGAAGCATGACAAGGATGGCAAGGCAAAGCCTGCTGAAGAGCATGCTTGCAAACAAGGAGAAGATGAGATTCGTAAGAAGCTGCACTCGGTTTTTTGGCTTACATTTGATGATTCAAACATGAGTCAAACGTTAGTCAAACAACTTGCTGCTTGAAGCCCAAAATATATTTTGCCCTCAGGTCTATTCATCTGCGTGGCATTTTGCTAAAAAGCAAGGGCTACCATCGGAGACAGTGACCAAGCAAGCTGATGCTGCCAGGAGAGAGTCCCTCAACTCAGTATAGTTTTGTTTTTCCTGCAGCTGAGCACATGTTTCTGTCTTAAGAGGTGTTTATCTGAGCACATGTTTCTGTCTTAAGAGGTTTTTGTTTTAATCTCAGTCTTCTGTCTGTCTTTCTGAGGTGGGTGATGAAGCACGGGCCTCGCTACAGTGCTTTCGTGCAGCAATGGATCCGAGCTATTGAATCTGGCAATTGACTTCAGCTTGTGGGGTGTGATGCCAATACAAAAATTGGCATAGATTAGCTCTCTGTGTGGGTCTGGGGTGCAGCTTTTTCTTTGCTGCTTGTGTGGATGTTGAATATTCCATCCATTGTTCGACCGACCAGCGCTCAAAACAAATTGGTGAAAAAGTACCAGCTTTACCAGTGCTCACCAATGACTCGACCAATGACTTGACTCAATTTCAGCTTGACCAATGATACCAATGACTTGATGTTTTGTTTTGCAATCCAAGGCTCTGGTGGCATCATCTGAGCTGCGACAACCATTGCCATTGGTGATACTTTCTTTTGAAAAAAAACATTGCCTTTGAAACTAATCAAAACCCTGTGGCTAAAATCAGCTATCACTCTTGGTTTGTTGCGGTATCAGTGTATCACTCTTGACTCTTGAGCTGACTTTGCAGCAGAAAAAAACAAGCAAGGCAAGGACCCAATTGCTGTTGACAAAGGACCCAGTCACCATGAGTCACCATTACTATTAATTGTGTCACCAGGACACGTCCTTTTGTTTCCCGGCGCTTTTTTTTAAACACCCAACAAAGGGTGAAACTGTCCAACTAAATCTATAGGGATCAAAAACGTGCCACTTGGATGTCCCCAAGAAGTTGGTTTAAAGGTTAGGATCAGTGGGTTATAACCAGAATATATCCCATTCATAAGTACCCTCCCTACAACTAACATAGCACCTGAAAATGGATGGTTGGAATACTAGATTCCTTTTGGGATGGCTTGTTTTCAGGTGCGAACTGTTAGTTTCAGGGAGGGTAGGTGAAAAAACCCATTGATCCTAACATCACCAGTGATCCTAACTTCATCCTAACTTCCTGGGGTGATCCATCCACTAACAAATGACTCACATCCTACCTGGGATGATCCTTTTTTAAGTCGAGGATTGATTGGCCTGCTTTGGTGCTTCATGATGCCGCCTCCATTTTCAGTGCCTTGGCGGGGCATAGGAGCATAGGATCCATGGGACGAACGGTATATTTAGCTACCCTATGGATCCAAGTACCTCCTAAGAAGATACGACTTACCCCCCCAAATTGTACCCTATATTTCCGTGCGTTCCTAGAAGCTACTTGGATCCATAGGGCTACATAGATGTTGTTGGATTTTTCTGGTTAAAACCTGTAGGTAAATTGTACAGAATATCGTCCCATAGGAATGGGAATGGTATGGTATGGGTGTGGTTGGGAGCGATTTTTTTTCAGCCAGTCCCGCAGGTTGTTTGGGGTGGGGGGTTGACATTCATAAGCGGAATCCTCCCTGGAAACCAGCCTTTGGCCCTTGAGATTTTCACTGGTTGGAAGATGAATTCCCCATTTGAGCAGCGTTTTTTTTTTGAAATGAAAGGGCTATGAAGAAAAGGGAACTATAAAAAGAGCGCGTAAGCGCAATACCTGAAAATTATCATGGTTGCGTAAGCGGCGTAAGCACTTTGCGTATCCTTGGATGATAAATCATCGCGTAAGCAAACTTGCGTAAGCGAATTTTCTCATATCATGCATTATTTCAAATATCAAGGAGTGGGATTTCTGCGGGATTTGATGGCCTTGCAGTTGCGAGTTACGTTTGTCAGAAGCTACCAGCTCCCCCCGCGTAAGCGCTGCGTAACCTCCGCGTAAGCCCCGCGTAAGCAACTGATAGACCCCCACATTTTCAGAGGTATGAAGGAAGCAGCCATTGATCCCTTAGCAACGCAAACCAAGCACTTTTGTGGAAGGCACAAAAGGCCAAAATGAAAAGAAATGAAGCCACAAAAGGCCAAAATGAAAGGAAATGAAGCTACAAAAGGCCAAAATACAAGGAAATGAAGCCACAAAAGGCCAAGCAAAAGTTGCTTCAAAGCTGACTTCTTCAAATTTGCTGACAAAATAGCTCTCGCGTAACCACCCGCGTAAGCAACCCCAAACAAAACACCACCGCGTAAGCTACCTTTTCACTCCGCGTAAGCTTGCGTAAGCTTCGCGTAGGCATGTCTTATAGTGTATAGGGCCCACACAACCAAAAAAACACAGCTCATTTGGGGTCCTTTGTTTATTTTCGGAGGCTATGTCAGTATCAGGGAGTTTAAAACATTTAAACACATTATATATATACATATATGTATGTATATATCTATGTTTACATATGTTTTTTTGAAAGGATGGTGAAAGATGAGGTCATTTGCGTAGGGTCAAAATAATGAAATAAGATAATTATACACATATAGATTGTTATTTTCCTTATAGATGGGCACCTTGTGGTGTTACGTTACGGAAGGTTGATGCATCTTGATGTGATGGCAGGTCACATCATCCTCAAATGGCCTGGTTAGTATTCATGGTGCTTTACCTGGTTCCTGCTCCCCGGATTTTCTAAGATGTTCCCTGAAACTCAAGGATTGGAAGATAAGCCTTTCCTATTGAAATAGTTCTACAGTCCCTTTTTAGGGTCGACATTCGGATTCGTTTTTCGGGGGTGTAAGTTGTGAACATAAGAAAATAGAGGAAGGTGGCTCAAGATATCGCAAGATCTTTGAGTCGACACAATATTTTAAAAAGCCGGCTCTTTGAACCACTTTGAGCCAGTTTTTGACATATTTTCTCAGGTCATCCAAGGGGATACATCGAGGGAGTTGAGGGTGGGGGAGGTGCGATATCGGCGATATCGCTAGATCTCAAAAATGAATATGAGCAATAAACAGAGGGGCCCAAACGGTCGTTTAGTGGAAATTAATTTATAGGGGATGAAATACAACCCACTCATGTGGGGATTTATAAAATGGTGGCCGGTCAAACCCCAAAAAAAAGGAGGTCAGTTGGGTTCCAGGCATCTACAAACTCACACTCAGTCAAGGAGGCCGGCTTTTAAGCCTTTGAGGATATATCCAACTTGACGAGCATGTTTTTCAACTGGGTGGAAGCCACCAACCCGTTCAGTTAAATAAAGCCTGCCTATATCCCACAACCTAGTCTGAGAATGGCTGCATTTGAATCTGTAATCTTTAATAGGGATTAATCTGGCCAAAATAATAGTGACCTCACACGACCGACAACTCCCCCAAATGGTGGTGGTTTTTCGTAAGGGAAATGGGACTCCTTCTTATGAGAGAAACCTAGGTTGGTGAAATATTATTCCATTTGGCCAGATATATAACATATTTATATTTAGTATAAAAGAGAACAAAAGCTTAAAATTATACTCTTTTTCATGGCTTATGCATTGAGGTTCATCATAAGCTAGATTATGTATTCCATGTTTCTTGGTTAGTTCATGTCTGTTCAAGCTAACCCCCTCCTGTTAAAATACCCCCCAAGCAGAAATAAAGGGTTTAATCAACGCCTCAACTGAGGAAAACCCGTGTTTTCTTCCAAAAAAAGAAACGATCCAAACTCACGATGGGTCCCTTCAAGTCCTCGGCAACCAAACGCAACCTTTGATCCTGGTCGACAATTCAGGTGCTGATTGATGGTCCTCCCAAGTTTCTTCGAAACGATCCATCAAAGTCCATCTACTTTGGTTTCTCGGCGACTTCAACGTTGATTCACACGAAGAAAGGATGGATGGTTTTTTTTCCAGCGAAATATGGATGCTAGGTATACCTTCAAATTTACCCATGAAATCGAGGTTCTACCGGTCTAAGTGCATTTTTTTGTTGGGGTTGCTTCTGGTCCATGAAATAGAGGTTCTACTGTTTTAAGCGCAATGTTTTTGCTTGTGGGTTGTTTACCTTACAGTCTTACAGTTACCTTGTGTTGTGCCTTTGCGCCCCAAGGTAACGGTTGTTTCTGGCACACGCAATACGACTTCGTTGTGGTTGAGCAAGATCCAGATGGCCCCTTCCGCAGGAATGACACCGGTGTGACCAGCTTAGTCGGATATGCTGGAGGTCGTTCCTCGGTTTGGAACTAAAGGCTTTAGCATGGCAAGGTTTTGGTCATGTAGGCTTGCATGTTTTGAAAAAGCCTGGGATTTAGGTGAGTCTTGATCATATACTAGGTAGTGGCAACTCAAAGATTTTTTTATGTTCACCCCGAAACTTGGGGAAGATTCCCATTTTGAGGAGCATATTTTTCAGATGGGTTGGTTCAACCACCAACTCGTTTTTTTAAAATCAGCTATAGAAGAATCAGGTCTTCAAGGAGGATTTCAATGAATTCCTGGGGGCCCCAAAGTCACTAATACTGTTGATGGTTCAGAAATCCGGCTAACCAGTTGATATGGTAAATATCCCATTATTTTTTTGAATGGTTTTATACATCCCAGGTGGTTGGCCTTGGGATTTCTGAACCATCAATGATCCACCGGGTTTTCAGGAGGTTCACATACTTTCCCTAGCACCTATGCCACAACATGCCACATGATAGGTGGACAAGATTCATGGAAATCTTTGGGTTCCCCAACCCCTCCCCCCTCCCAAAAAAAGAAATGAAACGACCTTTTTTAAGGTTCAGGGACTACTAGGAATAGACATGTGTCATATAGACATATATGGACATATAAGATACCTGGATACGATTTCCGTGGAAGGGTTGTTTTTGATTTTTTGCCGAGCTCTATGTATGTATTTAGGCACTTAAAGGGTATTCCGGGTGTCAAACGATGTCAAATGTGGAGAAGTTTTCGGGGTAAGAAGGAACAAACAGGTACCAGGTACAAGTTTATACACATATTATAAAATACCGTGAAGTTTGAAAGAGTCCCTGAAAAATGACGATTGGAAGACTACTTTCCTTTTTGGGAAGTGCTATTTTCAGGGGCCATGTAGAACTTCGGTGTGTAAACATACGTGTATATATCTGTATATCCCCTCCTGATAGCTAACATTTCACTTGGTTTGGATTCATGTTTTGTTTTTTCACATGTTGCTTAAAGCCATGGTTTTATTTCAGGGGTCATTAAATTACCAATTTTTTGGGCATCGAACTTCATGCTAATGTTTGGTAATTTTGATGGATTTCCGCAACAATTGTGCATTTGTTGGGTTGGTATCATACAATGACGCCTGACTTAGCAAATGGTTAGTTGCGGGGGGGTTACAAGCCATTTATAAGTTCTAGACTAACCCTACTTTGAGGACTCAGTCACCATGGCTATTGACCACTTACAATCACGGGGTGGTGTCAAAAAAAGAGCCCTGTACTCTCATGTAGTGTGCCTGGAAGTAGTTTTGGGAAAGTTTGACTGCCACCCCAAAAATGGCCCAGCATGGCTCAGAGATCGCGGAGGGGTTGGTGAAGTATCATGATCTCAGATTTTTCATGTCATATTAATCCTATAGGCTCCATGATGTATGGTATATTTACCTACATTTACCTACATTTACCATCATCTACCACAAGAATCAACCATCCAACTGGATAGATAACATCTGTTCGTCCCATGGATCCGTCAGTCGGGTATGTTGAACCTCGGAAAATTAACAGCTGGAACCTAAAAATCATCCCAGATAGAAAGGAAAATGATCTTCCAAACCTCCATTATTATATTCCATGTTAGTAGGTAGTTAGGATCACCCCCATTTATGTTAGCCCCCATTTATAAGCCATGAAAAGACCCTTTAAGAAGCGGTCCCCCCAACCATAGGTCTTGGGGAAGAAAACGATCACCATGGTTATTAAACCACTGACGTCCATCCTGGGATGATCCTCCAAATAGGTGGATAAGATGGGATCCTTCCAAGACACCTTGATTTGAGCAAATGAAACAAAAGAGACCTTGGTTCTTTCGGGTTTAAAGGGGATGAAATCCTACCCTCCATTATTCTGTTCCATGTTACACTCCGGTAAACTAACATAGCTGGCTGGAAAATGGGGATGTTCTGTTAGTTTACCAGAGGGTAATTTTCAGGGATGTATTCAACAAATTATTCAGGCTATGGTAAAGGGTGGTAGGTAGTATATAATCATCCAATTGGTAGTATATACCACTGATATACCAGGTATAGTCCTTGCCTTCTGGGGGGTTAAAAATGCAACCTACCTCCTATTACAGAACCAGAATCATTCTATGATGTGGGTGGTGATTTCAAACATTTCTTATTTTCACCCCTACCTGGGGAAATGATCCAAATTGACTAATATTTTTCAATGGGTTGAAACCACCAACTAGATGATGTATGTGGAATAAACCCTTATACCAGTATATACCACTTATATATAGCACTTATATACCAATTATAATCCCGTGGTTGTGGGGGGAAACCCACCAAACCCACCATTTTAGGAAACCCCCATGTGAATCAGCAGCTGTTTCGTTTCACCTTTTCTAAACACCCGAGGTTTTGAAAGTCCCAGTGGAGCTGTGTGCTATCACGGGTTGCCTCATAGTGACTACTCGCGTCTAGGTTCGGCGCGATGGGGCGCGATGGGTTCCATAGGGGTTGTCATAGGGGTTGTTAAGGGGTTCTTAAGGAGCTGAGTTTTCAAGGGAGTCATTTTAGTTGGAATATCTTTATAATTTTTGCATTAAACATCTGGAGTTTGAAGTTCAAACGTCATTCTAGGAACTTGGAACTGTTTTTTTGGTTTTTTGTGTGAGAAGAAAACAAGGGACTCTTTTAGTTGCAGGTATCTGTAGTAGGTGGTAATTATATGTAATTATTGCATATCACAAACTGCAGAGCATGACTTTAAACTTGAAAACTTCTTCAGATTAGATCAATTACATCATCTTAGGATATTTGATTTTTTTCCATCATCCCACGTCCACTTCTCAACGCATGTTAAATTAATTGGTGGTTTGGGGCCCGGTGCTTTGGGATTCTAGGGCTACCCCTAAGTAACAATCCCTTTCATAAGGGGATCCCAAATTTCCAAACCACCAACTACACCCTGGAAGATCAACATGGAACGTACAAATCACCCATTTTGAAAGGAAAATGATCTTCCAAACCTCCATGATTAGGTTCCATGTTAATCTTCCAGGGTGTAACCCAAACCACCGGGCCCCAAACCATTGGCTGAACAAACCCAACTCAGTTGATCTCGACCAACCTGCTGACCAGGTTGATGCTCTCACCAATTTTCTCCGTAGTACAAAACCCGAAGAGCAAATCTTACCGCTGAAAAAAAGAATGTCTAGCTGGTGGTTTTGAATATTTTTTTAATTTTCACCCTTATTTGGGGAAGATTCCCATTTTGACTTGTATTTTTCAAATGGGTTGAAACCACCAACCAGGAATGTTTTTTTGGCTGAGTTTTGGACTTCCAAGATTTTTTGGGAAGAGTTTTTTGTTTCTCCAAAAAACGCTCCCAGTTTCCTAGCATGGAATTCTGAAAGTGACTTGCAACAAAAAGAATCTCCTTTCGCAGGGGTCATCAAATTACTCAGTTCCAGGGGATCAAACTTCATGCACATGTAAATGTATGGTAATTCGGTCGGGTTCGTGTCAACGAAATTATATCTTGTTTGTGTTTGAAGCGGAGTATGGTACTGCAGTCAACCTTAATAAACCTTATTTGATATTAATAGCCCAATTTTTCAACATTAATTGTACTCCAGTCAACCTCAATATATTAATAAACCTTAATTGATGTTAATAGATGTTAGTAGCCTTATTTACTATTGAAGTAAGGCTCCCAGAAGATACTTGGAAGATCATCCCAGTTAGTAACTGGTTAGGATCACCCCCATTTGTAAGCCATGAAAAGCCCATTTGGAAGGGGAATATCCCTACTTAGGGGACTTACTAACCATGGTTATTAACCAAGGAATTCATCCCGCCGTTTGTTACTCAGCTCGTGGCTCCGGAAAAGTTCGAACACCCGCCAGGTCATGCGGAAGCTTGCTCCATTTCACTGGATGAGATTACTGGCAATGTGGCACAGGCTCAGGCAGTGCCTCTAGAGGTTGTGGTTGTTGTGGTTGTGGTGTTGTTGTTGTTGTTGTTGTTGTTGTTGTTGTTGTTGTTGTTGTTGTTGTTTCTAAATCCAAAGCAACAGAGAAGATTGTCAATATCACAGGGGAAAATGGTGGGAAAACCCTTGGGATGGGGGCCACTTCATCATCAACCCCAAAAAACGCCTGGAAAGGTCCCCCCTTTTTCACAAGGGGTGCTGTTAACTAGCCAGGGGCCCCTCCATCCCAAAGGGTACCCCCGCCATTTTCCTTGTGACAATAGATTTTCAGGGCGTCTTGTTCGGATCCCAATCCCCCAAAAACCTCTTCCGCATGTTCGGTCACGTTTTTTTGCCCCTCTTGAGGAAAGAGGGGCTGTTTTTTAAAGGGGGACTTTCGAAGGGAAAAATTATATAGGTAAAACTTTGATAACATATCTGTGTATATGTAGTATAGGTGATTACTAGGTGGTGGTTTCAAATATTTTTATTCATAACACCTGGCCTGGACTGATCATGATTCTTGCCCAAGCTTTGCCGCTGAGCTGCGCTAGGTGGCTGCTCTCGCCAAGATGTACTTCGAGCACGGTTTTCAAACGCTTCCTGATGGTCGCAGGTGCAGTGTTGTGGAAATGGGCTGACATGTCCACAAAACGGGCTCGGTATGAATCATAGTTGCTGGCAATTTTGGTATTGACATGGTATTTACCTCTGAAATTTGAGCAGAGCCATAGGTCCTTAGGTCCCCTGAAAAGATAAAAAAACATGCCTAAGCAGGACACCGAGGAAAAACTCCAAACCAAAGTTCCACAAGGGTTTTGGCTTTTTTAGATAAGGGGATGTACATATGGGTGTTTCCGTAAATAGGGGTACCCCCAAATCATCCATTTTAAATCATTTTAATAGGGGTTTCCATTATAAACCATCCATTTTGGGGTACCCCTATTTTTGGAAACACCCATTTTGTACATGTTTTTCATTCAAAATCAACATCGGCCTTCGTGTCTTTTTGTTTTTGTGGATTTGTGGCCTATTTTTTTTTGACTGCCGAAGTTCGCGTGACGAAGTTGAGGCGTTGGATATCGACTTCCAAAATGATCCAATGGTCTTAGATCTGAATCTGAAATCGACTTTCAAAGAAAGTAAATCCAAGGTGAATCCTTCTGGTCAATCGCAGACACCTTGTCTGGCAGGTGGTTTCAAAGATTTTTTATTTTCATCCCTACCTGGGAAAATGATCCAATTTGACTACTATTTTTCAGTTGGGTTGAAACCACCAACTAGTTGTTCTTACTTTTTCATTTCAAAACGTCAAGAGACACAACAAAACACCCACAACGAACATATCTTGGCTAGTGGTTATTTAAGGTATCAAATACACACATCAACAGTGCTATAAGCATTCAGAGTTTCATTCTTAAACACACAAAACCCATGTAAGAAACGCATAGATCAGAGAAATGGAGATTCTTCAGATTCTCACTTCTTCAGCTCTCACATAGGAAAGCCACCCGTAGGCAACGCTTGGACCCTCAAGACATGGGAGCAGAGTATCGAAATGTGCCTGGGGCTGATATTGGAACGGACTTGTCTCAGATTTCCCAAATGATGGGATTTGGACCGCCACATCCACTCAGAAAGGGCTTTTTTGGTGGGCTATACATGGGACAATTGCGCCAGCCACAACCAGGTGGTGTAGCAGCTACTAAGTAGGTGTTGGAGCAAAGCTGCCATAGGCATTGAAGAATGCAGTCAGAGCCTCCCTACTTCAATCAACTTCAATCCCATTATTTTGTTGGGAAGAATGGGATGCTCCATCGATGATGTCAGTTAAACACATGGAGAATCATTATGGTGGTTGGTCGTTGGGAAAAAGGCAACAACAGAATGGAAAGTATCCCTCCAATTGAATGTTAATAAGTTCTTTTCTCAAATGATTGTTGTAAGACACTTTCTGCAATGGATTCATTGCTAACACCATATCATTTGGGAATGATTGTTGACAACAAAATGGTAGGGTATCCCAAACAACCGAAAGCTTTTTCAAACTGCAGACAGTTTTTAACAGTTTGTTGAGGTGAAACCTTTGTACTTTGCTACATATTGATGGTTCAGAAAATCCAGCGATCGCCAGTTGAATAGTAGTAGATATCCCAGTATTCATACGGTTTTCGAAACATCCCAGGTGGTTGTTTGGGATTTCTGAACCATCAACAGTATCATGTTTGGTTTTCATTTGCAATCTTCAGCTTGCTTGCGCCGGGAATGCAGCCATTTCGGCACGTTGATGACTTTCACAGCTTACACCTAGGGGCGGTGAGAAAGAAACATGTCACCTGGAGAAAACAACCATATTAGACTGCAAAGATGAAGATGATCATTTTGGACTTGCATAGACATTCATATCAATTCTATTGAAAGCAAAGAGAATTACCAACTGGGGTGGCGGTTTTTATATATTCTGTTTATTTTCATCGCAATATTAGGAAGATTTCCAATTTGACTAATGTTTGCAAAGATGGGTTGAAACCTTTACCAACAGGCTATAAGCCGGGATTCCTTTCATAATTGGCGTTGCCGGGGAATTTCCTGAAATTGTGCGATATCGCTGTGTGTTGTAATTTCTGTGGATAATATGCAACGGATCGGACTAGTCCGACTAGTCCCCTAAGGATCGGATTTGTCTATACTTGTAAATGGCTTGTGTTCCAAAGATGTGGTGAAACAACCTTAGCTAGGTGGTGGTTTTACCCCTAGTTGGAGAAGATTTCCAATGTGACTAATGTTTTTCAGATGGGTTGAAACCACCAACTAGTTAGACATTAGCATGTTCTGATGATTTCCCACTTTCCATCCTGCGGAGCGACAAAGTTTTGCCAAAAATTCCGCCGCGATGGCGGAGATGGTGTCGCAGGAAGACACGGTGGCGTTGATTGCACCGATGTTGGTGAAATCCGGGAAGCTTGCATCAATGTGAGCGGCGATCACATTCATTGTCATGAAGTGCTTGATTGTTGTATATATATATATATACGATATATACATATAATAAGATTATCTAATATGTATATTTGTTCATTACTAGTTTAAAAGAAATGTGCGTGGATGGCATATCATATACTGTAATACAGTTATATTGTGTATCTATAGTGTATGTACATATTTTCACACATGTACAGTAAATATACACGCATGACGTAATGAGCTTCAAGTCACTATGTTAATCATACAAGCAACTCGGATTTCATGGAATGTCGCAAAGGTGTTTCGAACATTGCTCATGTTGATAGTAAGCTTCAAGAATTCAGTCGTGATTTTTTTCCCTCCGGTTTTCGACGCTGGAAAAAACGCAGAAAGCCAAATGGTCATGAATAGCAATGAATAGCATGCGTAAAAAGTAGAACACCACAGCACAAAGAAATCCAAATAGTACTGTTGATGGTTCAGACATCCTGCACCACCTGACATGTATAAAACCCTATGAATGCTGGGATATCTACTACATCAAAATGGTGATCGCCGGATTTCTGAAACATCAACCGTAGTGATCAGACATCACCAAAAACGGTCCATTACCGACTTGAAAAGTTTTCGTTCCATGAACTGTGACAATGCAATTTGTGCCGGGGTCTGAACTCCCATGATTTCCATATAATGAGGGATAAACTCATCAACCCAATAGTAGGGGTATACCAATTATATGGATTCCTACTACAGATGTGTTGAGTTTATCCCCAATACAGGGAGTTGATCGACCCTGGCACATATATAGAAGGTCTAGTTATAAGCATCATTTTTTGCTGTCGAAATGAGCTATTGGAGTGTCTCCAGAAAACCTTCAGTTTTTCAATGACACACCTGTTTGGTGATTTGTATCTTGTCCTTTCAAACATGTCCCATATCTGAAGTATGAACAACATCCCGGGGTCCCAAGAAAAAAACAGCCCTCTTGAAAAACTGGTGGCCCATGTCACCTTTTATCGCTTCCAGGAAAGGTTACCAGAAGTTCAAGAGGGCCTTCATTCGGAAAGCGGGCCATGGTGAAAAGATCCAAACGATCTTGCAAGGTAAAATCGAGACAGAAAACATTGCCAATGAAGGGGACATGGTGGTGCGAGCAGATACAACCTCCAAAGAGGAGCCACCTCTTCAAACGGGCATAAAACTCTCTGCGGGAGGATGAAGGGGTCAGCATGGGAATGGGGAGGATGAGACCTTCCAATATTAATGTAAAGGTGTCAAACTAACTAGCATCAAATAGAAAAGTTTCTCAACTTCTCAATAATGGTCAGATTCTCAAGGCGAAATAATGGTCAGAAAAGAAAAAAAACACACATTTTTCCGGGAAGACAGGACATGAAGGTAATGGAGAATTCATTCGGATCTTTGCATGCTTTGTTTTTTCATTTTTTCCCCTGACATCTTTTTTCATCCCACTCAGCCAAGTAGGCCCCAATTTTGATTTGAACAAAAAACATGGGGGATTACCATATGGGGGTTTCCGAAAAGAGTGGGTTTTCTTCCCAAATTATCCATTTTAATAGGGTTTTCCATTATTTTCACCATCCAATTTGGGGTACCCCTATTTTGGAAACACCCATATGTTGCCCCGGAAATTCATAACGCGTGTTGCCAATTCTGCAGGGTGACCTTTCTTGGGAAAACCTGGTCAAAACGTGACCCTTTGGTTGTTTTGGTGACCTCTGAAGATAGCGGGGTTTTTCAAAGGTAACGAATGGAATCACCTGGGTTTCAACTTGGAAAACAGCCGTTGCCACGTGAATTTCCATCAACTTGAACCACCCCCCAAAAAAACAGCACCAATCCAGTTGCCTAACAAAAAGTGGTGGGAATTCCCTATGTTTTCCAGGATGTTCCGAAATGGCTGGGTGAGTTAAAGGCTGGCTTACCCAAAGGAAGGAAATGCTTAGAACCAAGATCTGAGGATGTGGCGGATGTGGTTCTATGAGCAGCAATTTTTGCGTGTTGAGGGTGTTTTTCTGCTCTATGGAGAACATGAATCTGTAAAAGTCTATGAGTGAATCAGTTGGGTTTTGTTCAAACAAAGTGTGTTTTTTGGGTGCATTCCCTGGAAAGCTAACGAATGTCCCCTGAAAATGAATGGTTGGTTCAGATGTATTTTCCCATTGAAATAGTTCCAACCTTTATAGGGGGCCATTCGTCCGTTTTCGGGGGTGTATCTGACCTTGGAGTTTCTGATTTTTTTTTGTTCATCACCTTGGCTGCTGGATTCGTTTATGTCACCAAGATTCTTTGAAAATGCCAAAGTGGATTCAGTACACCCGAAGAATAACAGCAAAACACCCACCGTTGGGATGTATAAATAGCCTATATAGATATATAATGGTATATCTACTACATCAAGTGGTCATCGCAGGATTTCTGAACCATCAGCAGTAGCACCTGAAAAAATGGTGGGAGGTTGGAAGACGTTCTCCTTTCTTGTTGGGTTGGAAGGTCACTTTTAAGCGGCGGAATTGCTGTTCAACTTCGGGGGGGGGTACCCATCGGAATCGGAATAGATGCGTGCATTCAAACTTCTTCCAAGCGTGGAATAGCCGAGTCCGCAAAGATAAACTACTTTTTTTAACGCCTGAAAACTTAATTAACGAATATCCCCTGCCAAATTGATGGTTGGTTCACAGGATTTATTTGCTTTTAAAATGGTCCCCCTGGAAGTCAAAGACTATTACAATAATGGTCTCCTGGAATTGTTGATTGTTGTATAATTTCTAACGGCTACAGTTTGAGAAACACACCTTGAAGACAAAAACTCAAGATCAAGTAGATCACCTGAAATTCAGGAAAACCCCTTGATATTTATGCAACCTTCCTCCCTTTCCAGTCAATCATGCCCCTCCCCCACTTTCGGAACTATTTCTTCCACTTGGGGGTTTCCGAAAAGAGTGGTACCCCAAAATGGATGGTTTATAATGGAAAACCCTATTAAAATGGATGATTTGGGGGTACCCCTATTTTTGGAAACACCCACTTCTACCATGGGGTGTCCAAGAACAATTTTTCTTCCCTAACAGATCTGTTGCCAGCGCTTCCCAGGAGTACATTTTGAAAGCAGAGACCTTCCAGGAGTTCTATCAAACCTCCGATCCTCAGGACTGTGGATAAGGTCGTCAACCTTAGCAACCAAGCAGTACCTGGAACCCAACAAAAATCCCAGCTGTTTAAAAAATGGATGGATGGAAATGGTGATTTCCAACCATTTCCGATTAGTAAAGATGTTGGATTCATCATCCATTTGAAATTAGCCATTTAATTTATCAATGGTTGTTTAGGGTACCAGGTACTTTGTGGTGTTACACCATGGCTCGGACGTCGACAGGATTTTCTCCGAAAAAAAATCTTTGGAGATAGTCAGATCCACCAAGATGAGTAATTTTGTCCATTCAAACATGGAAAACACCAAAAAAACAGACTGAAATGTCAGCTACTGTACCGTAGACTGTACCTGTTTTTCGGAGCCGGGGGGGGGGGGGTGGGCAGGGAATGTATATAGTGAGATTCCACTTTCTAGCTCTACAGAGTTTTTTTTTGCTACCTCCCTGAAGTTTAACGGCCTGAAAAGTTACCTTCCAACCCAACAGGAAACGAGAAAGTCTTCCAGTCCCACCATTTTTTAGGGGCGAGCTGTTAAACTTCAGGGGTTTCTCCATCGTTTTGGATGATCATCACCAAAACTGAGTCGCGATACCAACTAGATGCATGTTTCTAAAGGTCTCTCTCTCTCTCTCTCTCTCTCTATGTGTCAAAACTCAGTATATTTTCAATTCTGACTTGGAGCTGACCCCCGAGTCATGGCCACACCGGCATACCCCTAGAATATAGCCCAGATGTCAATGATGGTGTCACTGTACTACTGCTTTTGGGGGGTTAAGACGACATGCGAGGTATCTCCCAGGTGTATGTTAGCAAAAAGAATCCATACTTAGTCTAGGCAATTTGTAGCGACCTCAGCCGAGGTCACCCCAAAAGGTAGTTTAATAAGGGAATCCTACCCAAAATGGCCTTAATTTTGTATGATGCATCCACTGCTCCAGCTCGGCTTCAGACACTCAAGTTAAAAGAAACCATGAACCAAAATTGAGTTTTCTAAACCTGAACCAAGTTGTGTTTGTGTCGGGTTAAAATATGAAGAAATGCGGAGCTTAAGAGCTGAAAGGGTGCCGGGCATGTTTTTGGCTTCGCCGCATGCTCTGAGGAAAGCGGAAAAGGTGTCTAGATGTCATTGCAGCATGTGGCTATTGCATTGGGTGGTCCAAAACGGTTGACTCAGTAGAATTTGGTGCAACACATCGAATCCGTTGGTTGGCAATCGCAGTTAGACCTGAACAGTTAGAGAATATCCATAGGTTTTTTCAGACGTGGCCAACCATTCCAGTGCAGACACCAAACATGTTGAATGCAATCATGACTCATGCTTTGCCTGATCCATCGCAATTGGAAGTGTCCCAACTGACGATTAATCTTTCACATGAGTACATTTTGTTGCCGCCAAATGAGAGAGAAAAGTTTCGATATGCCACTGGACAGCAGGTTTTGAAATCAAGATGCTATTCAGAACATGAACAACATCCTAACTATATGGCTCAGCATGGTAGTCAACAAGGCATTAATCGTAGCCAACTGGAACACAAAGGCCTGTATGCACATTTCTTCATGATGGACAATTGAAAGATCCGTTTTCTACATCCATGTGAAATCTCCATGAAGCATGTGCATTGGGATGCAATCAGTGTTTCCTCGAACATTCACCATGGCTGGTTGCATGTTGGTAGTATGATCTCAATTCCGTATGCACTACTTTTGTTGGGTAATGCGATGAAGATTGCTTTCCAAGACCTCAACTGCCCAACTGTGGAACAAATGTTTGAGGACCTCTTGAAACAGGCGATGCAACAGAATCACATCCGACAATTTTCAGGAAGACATGCCACTATGTTTATTGATCAAAGAAGCTCCAACCTTCGAAACAATTGGGACTTGATGCTAGGTCATTTTGATCAACTAGTGGATATTCATCCCTGCGCCAATAGTGACAAAATGGATTTCCTCATCCAAGAAATGCAACGTTTCTGGCAGATAGGTCAGGTGTGTAGTCCTTTCTTCCGCGCCAGATCAGGTTGCGAAGGAGATTCACTTAGTGTAGTTGCCATGATTTGTATTGCATGGTTGTGGGTTGAAGGAATTTCACGCATTGATGATGAAATGGGATCAACATCGTTTGCAGATAATTGGACATGGTGGGCCAGTGATCCTACCTTTCATACCCCAGCTTTCAGACACACAATTACCTTCACGGGTGAGATGGGACTTGAAATCGATGGGCAAAAAACATGGCGCTGGAAAACGTCAGATACTCATGCAGGTTGTTTCAAACACATAATTGTCCAGTTTGTACCCTTTGGTAAATGGGAAGTGATGACAAACGCTTGGGATCTTGGAACACCGATTGCCTATAAAGCCATGAGTAAGTTGGGAAAAATGAAACTGAGGTTTGATAAAGCCAAAGCTAGCGCGCCGTGGGATTTTAATACAAAGCTTCATGTGATATTGGCTGCAGTCTACACTGTTGACTTTTACTCATGTGAGGTCACTTGTATTGGACAGCAGCACCTTGACAAATTTCCTTCGGCAGTGGCACATAGCCGCATAGCCCAATTGGAGAGTCGCCTCATTCCATGAGTCCTGATATCTTCATGCACTGTGCACATGCGAAACTTTTGGATCCAGGGTTATTTGTCATCCTTCCTTAAGTCTGCGGTTTTTCTTGTTGCAAGCCGATGAACAAGATAGACAACACTTCTTGTATCTTGCTTCCAGACCTTGTGAACACGTGGGATATGCAAAGGGCCCTGCTTCAGCACTTAGAGAATACTTGCTACGATTGGGGTGGGGATGATTAAGTTGTCAGCATCCTTCGTTTTGACATTCTCCACACATCGTGCCAGAGATTTGCATTCTTTGCAGTCAAATCATGGCAGGAAACTCTTGTTGTGTTACATATTAGCTGTTCTGTGATCTTCAACTTGAGACCAATCTCAGGACCGGACACCCTTCAACAGCTTGATAAGTTTGAATCAACACAGAGAATACTGCTTCTGCGAGAGATTGCAACTGCTTTCCAAACAAATTCAAATGTGCAGAAATCAAAGTGGACAGGTGGTACCGATGAGTGCTGTGAATATTGCAAAAAAGCAAAAGACGCCAATTTCATCGTTGCCTTGCATGCCCTTGTTGTGACGATGGAAGGAAAAAGCATCAAACCACTGTGGACAAACTCATAGTTGAATCAAGTTTGCCAGATCTGCCTGTGGCTCTACAGCATCCTAATGAAGAAATTCTGGTGGTAGGCAAATTTTCTCTACCCGGAAATGGTTAAAACTTATTGTGATCATGCAACCTCCCAAATACATGTTTATACGGATGGCAGTTGTAAACACCAATCTGATATAACCAGTCGTTTTGCAACATACTGTGTAGTCATTGGTGCCAAAGTGATGCTGAACGTATACAGGAAGCTGAAAAAAAATTGGTCACAGGGAAATACCCTTTACCTTACAACTAGCGGGTTTTGCAAGATGTAGTGGTGAACAATCTATTGCACGAGCAGAACTCTTTGCAATTGCAAGATGTTTTGAGGAACTCAACAATATCATGGTACACACTGATAGTCAATTTGCTTTGCATAGTGTGAACTTGGCGAAAACTACCCAACAACCGTGGGCCTGGAAAACCGTTCAAATTTTGATTTAGTAGACAGACTTCAGACTTGCCCGAGTTTGCCATGATTCTAAATGTACCCAAAAATGACAGCGCAACAAAACCCTTGTGAAAATTTTCCACCGTTAGCACGATATGACATTCTAGGTAATATGATTGCAAACGATGGTGCCATTCATGCATTTGATCACCTTGAAACTTCAGTGGCTCTTGAACAGAAGCAAAGACATGGTGACTTACTAGTAGAAGGAGCGGATGTTGTTGCTTTTTATAGACTTTTACTTGATCTTCAATGTGCCAGAGCTTAATCAAGTGAAGCTGTTGACACGGGTGAACAGAGCAGTGACATACAGACGCCGCACACCCTCCGGGATGCCATTACATGTTGGGATCCTGTGAGTGAGTGGCAAATTGGTTACATTGATAAGCGCTGGCTGGTACACTCAATGTTCCAGAGTCGGTTGTACAATGGTTTCAACAGTCTAAATGGCGGGCAGCGCAGAGGGTCCCCAAGGGCAATCAATGGGAATGAGCTGGACGGAAGTTTGTCTTGCCATTGCTCTTTTTCATGGGGGGTGGATGCCAGTGCGACAAGGCACAGGGAACGATGAACAGTGGGTGGTTTTTCACACTACAGCAGAAGCAGTTGCGCAAGATTCAAATCTGGTGGAGCAAAGGATAAATACTTGGAAACTTGTTCAAAATATTCAATCTTTGATGCCACAAAGATTGTGGCCTTGTGAGGTGGGTCAAGGTAAAGTGAGCTCGTTGTATCTACTGGGGAACCCCATTTTCACTACTGGATTTTCATGGAGGCCTGATTTCCGCAACAAGGATTGGCGTTAGATATTTTGATTGGGTGGTTCAAAAAGTTTGCCAGTATTCAAGAGGTCGGGCTGCCACATCTGACCTTTGAACGAGACTTGAGTCTTACAGAAGTGGATCAAAATGGGACAACTGCTTGGAGTATCCGAAACTTGAAAGCACAAAATGCAATGAAGATAGTGAAACGTGCTCGGAAGACACGGGAGGCATGAAGTTTGTGTTTCACTTTGTTATTTTGCTAGTCCTAAGACGGGATGGGCAGCGCAACACCATTGATAGTGGGTCTCTCCTTGGGTCCTTGTGCAGGTTCCTGCGGGGGAGGGGCCCTTATGAAAAGGATTCGCGGCCTTAATTCAGGTTAAGGATACATGACAAATTCAAATTGCCCAGATACTTTCAACATTTGCAAGTTATCATGTTTTGCCAAATCTTTCATTACAAAAACATGTGAAAACTTTCTCCCAGGCCCTTTGTTTGAAGTTTTGCCTATCTCCCCAGGAGATCAAAGATCATGTTGATGCAGAGGAACTGAAGAAATTAGGCTTTAAGGCCTACAGACCAAACCGACAAATCCTGGCAATCGAAGTGGATGCCTCGATCGCAGGTGGATGGGAGTTTTTTGTTTGATTTTGGGGCCGGGAAAGGTGCTTGAACTTTTTTTGTTTTGGATAGAGGATGTTGATCTTGTAGGCTTCGAAATGGAGTGCGGCTACACCTAGGACGTGAGAATGATACCGTTTATAATTGAAGAAATGTACCAAAAAAAACGAAAATTGAGATTTTTGGGATGTATGGAAGGAACATCCTGGAAGAACAAATATATCATCAGCTTGCCCCCAGCCTTTGGAGTTGCAACTCCAGGACATTCCAGGATTTCATTTGGGTTTTCGTGTTTGAACATCGTAAGGTTTCCAACCAAAATCTATCCCCAAATATGCAGAATTTTGCCAGCAGAACGATGTGTGTTTTCTTCGGAAAAAAAACCGTACGCAAACTTCCTGGGGGTTTTCGAAATTGGCGCAGGTTTATTTCCTGCAGGCAAGTTCATGGCTGCCTGGGGAGAGGCAATGTGCCTTGAGACTTGGCTGTGCCTCAAAAGTCGCCAGTTAGGGCCGTAGGGTAAAGAATATATAACTCAACTCCACTTTTTTGGGGACTGAAAAAGTTCCGCAGTCAAAACCCATCCATCAGATATCTCAGCCATTTATTGGTGGGTTATTCACAGTAACTCCACTTATAACTTATAACCATCGGCTCGGAGTGGCCACTTGAGGTACCCCCCTGCAATGCTGCTAGGATTCTATCGCCATATAGTTGGCCTGAAGGATTTTTTAAAAGTTTTAAGTGGCCCTAATTTGACTGTGCCAAAGTGGCCTTGGGGGAGGTTGGGGGAAAAACCCCGAAAAGGTTGAGATTCGTTTCTCGGGATACCCCTTACATCCACAGTCCCGGATTCATTTTCGGGGATCCCAAAAAAGGCATCCAAACCACCGGGCCCCAAATCACCAATTAACAATTAGTTGATTTTTCGAATCCAACCACTCAAAATGCTGAAAAAAACTACCAAATAAATTGGGGTTTGATTTATAACCAATAAGACGAAAGGTGTATTTTATAAGGAACTGCTTAATGGTGATGACCATCCCCACAAAACCGCCAACTCAAAAAATACATGACTCTTTGATGAGTTTTTTTCACAAATTTAAAAGCAAGTAGAAAAACGGAGAGCTGTGCAATCTGCTTTGATCCTGGTGCTATAGTGCCTGGAGTTGTTGAATTTGCTCGGGCGATTTGGGATTTTAGCGTTTCTTTCCTACACCCATCGCAATCTTTTGGACTTTGGGCATATTTCAGTCCAATTTTTTTGGGAACAAACTTTGTGCACCCATGTATGGTTTTCAATTTTGAGGGATTTCCCTTACACAAACGTGCGTTGTTTAAACGCTGGTGTCATATAATTTAATGACCAGTGGCGTTTCTTTGTCGTTTGGGGAACTGTTTTTCATGTACACCTGCAACCTCAAACAACCACTCTGGTCAAATTATATCGACGGCACACGACCTCACCTTAAAAGGTCGCTGAGGAAGTCCCCTTATTTCAAGGAAGTCCATTTTGGTGAAATATTTTCATTTGGCCACACCACATACTGTATAAATGGTTGTTTCAAATGGATGATTCCAAAATATTCCAAATCTTTACATGAGAGACGGTTGTTCAATCCAAACATCCATAAACAACTGGTTGTTTGGAGTTCGAGGAACATTTTAAACGACATCTTTTGCGACCAGTTCGAGACATGCCAGGAAATTGGAGATTTTTTGGCCAGTGGAAAGCGGCAGGCGGATGGAACTGTCCTTGAAATCATCCGAATTGAGAGGAGTCTTGTCATCCAAAAGTTTAAAAATGATTCATCTGGGTAAATTGCAACGACCTTTCCGCCGAGTAGTCACCCCTTACATGGTGGTGGACAGTAAGGGAATCCTACCCAAAATCCCCTGAAAATACACCAGAGTTTTGCGATGCATCTGCCCATGATCTTGGGCTGTTTTTTCTGATGTGGTTGTTTCCAAAAATAGGTGGTTTTGCACCCCCCAAATCATCCATTTTTAATAGGGTTTTCCATTATTTTCACCATCCATTTTGAGGGGTTTTCTCCCTATTTTTTGGAAACCCTGCTACCCTGAAAGTTCCCTGTTTCGACATGGACGTGTCCGGCGTGTTGAAGGGACCCACTTTCCGCCCCAAAAAACCTGAGTGTTGGAGGATGGGTAACCGGATAACTGTTGCGATATTCTTGGATTTCACGCTTCAAAAAATTGCGGCGCTTTACCCATTGGGGGTAAAAGATGTTGCTGAAATATGATTGATAGATCCTGAAATGATTGCAACAACAATATCCAACACGTTTGGAACCCACATTGAAAATAAACTCAACAAATCGAACCCTTTTCTTTCAAAGTATAGTATATAAATATTAATCCCTTCAACTTCGGCTCGCTTGGTATGACATTCTATGAAACCCCTTTAGATATGTTTGTGTGATTGGACTTTGAAAAACTGGCATAATCTTCCAGCCTTTGTCTAGTTGGTCGTGTATGG
This sequence comes from Breviolum minutum Mf 1.05b.01, assembly GCA_000507305.1. Classification (NCBI taxonomy): domain Eukaryota; class Dinophyceae; order Suessiales; family Symbiodiniaceae; genus Breviolum; species Breviolum minutum. The sequence goes on from DF240175.1 coordinate 109,255, forward strand.
AAGGTAGTCACTGTTGATGGTTCAAGAGAAATCCAGCGAAATCACCACCTGTTTTTTTCCGTGAAACTTGAAACCCTATCTTAAACATGGGCCTATTCTGAAATATGTTCCTAACATCAATTGGTTATTCAGCATCAACAGTTTCCTGCCATATTCAAAGCTCCAGGGCACTTCTTTCATATTACACCCCCGAAGTTTAACAGCAAAAAAGCCCGTGAAAAGTTACTTTTGGGCCCAAGAAGGAAGCCGTAGAACGTCTTCCTTTTCCCATCCATTTTCCGGTGCCTTGATTCAAGGGTGATTCCAGGTTCTCCTAATATGGGAACCCCCTTATGGTAAGCTTCCCCAATACTATTTCCGATCATTCCCATATCTTTAGGGATTCTTATGGGAGTACGTGTAGATAAGGGGTCCGGGGGGCAGGGGTCCCTGAAAATCCCACTAACCTCCTAAACTTTGGGGATTTTTCGCCCAACGGAACCGTTTCCGACCTGCCAACGACCTAAGGAAGTCTTTCTTTGAGACCTATGAAGCCATCGGATGAGGCGATTTTTTGTCCGCCCCCTGCGGATCTGCAGATTCCTTCCGTGACGTTTTAAGACGTCAGGCATCTAGGGGGGTTAGTACTTATATACTAACTGGGATCCTTAAAGTAGGTCCCTAGGTTTTTTTTACCACCAACGACTTGGCAGCGAAAATTTCAGCTCCGAACAGAGAGTTCGAACCGCGTGGCAGACAATGAAGGACATCCTGCTGTTTCACTTACCTCTCGAGACGCGCCATTGAAGTTGTTCCGGCGTTGCGAGTGAGACAAAAAAAGGTTCTAAGTTACGTGCAGCATGCCAGCTTCCATTTTTGCAGACGTAATCAACATCCCCCATACAGAAACTTCATTTCTTAATGCTCATCGTCTCTTGGGCCCGTTGAACATCGTTGGCAGCGAGGTCATTGGCTTGCCAGGTGGCATGGATAACCAGGAACTCTGGCCGCTGATCGAGGCATGGGGGGTTGTTTTAGCGCCACAGAAACAGTGAAGGTGAACAGCTGGGATTTCATGGTTCACTGCATCGTGGGTGGGATTTTCTTGCCGTAAAGGAAACGATTTCGTATCTATGACAGGAAACAAGTTTCCATTGGATCATTTACTGGGAGAGCAATTTCAAGATTTAGTACTTGATCGTGTAAAGAAACATTTAGATATACATAACTTATTAAGTTTTCGTTTTTTTAAATCATGGGAGAAGGGCCATGGAAAGTTGTGTGGTAGTGCAAAACAACACAAAATGACCATATGACATGTCCAACCATTTTTGGAGGTCCAAAGTCCTGACTTTGACTGAAGATAATACATTGGGTTGTTGAAATAATTTCGGTGGAGTTCCACATGACCAATTTTTTAAAATGTGGTCGTGTGGTTGCTTTTGGGATCGAATTGATGAATTCAATCAAAGCCTTGGATCATTTTTGATTCCAAAAAATAAATTTCATTTTTAAACTGAATAATTCATTTGTAAACTACATTGTTTATCCAAAATTGTATAATTGATTTAGAGTAAGACTAGTGGGTAGACCCCCTTTTGAATCGTTATTTGAGGGTATTCAACCAATGGTCATTTGGGTGGCCCATGATCGTGGGATATGTTTATACCTAGAACCCAAATGACCGTTGATTTAGAGGATTCGACCCACAAAAAGGAAAGGTCAAACTCTCGGAGGGTCAGTTGAGATCTAGGACCCATGTAGGGGAATATTGAGCCCCGCATTTGGGTGATTTGTATGGTTTCAATGAAGGTAAATATACCAGTCCCATGGATCCTATGGGAATTCCTTTTTTTTTGACGTGGTTAACATCTTAATGTATCATTTGAATGCTTCTACCATGTTCTACCTGACAAGTGATAGGTAAACATACAATCATATCTCCCATTGGATCCGATTGGCAATATGTACCACTTATATACCACGGCTTACATATCTATGTATGAACAGATATGGTGTAATGATAAGTGGTATATTTACATGCATATAGATAGATACATCTTGTTTCCTTCTGGATTCATGGGGTGAAATATGTTTTTTTCGCCAAAGTTACCCCGATTAGGGTGTCCATGGAAATTTGTAACTGTAGTTAGTAAGTTGGTTTACAACCTACTTGCGGGACGTATCCAACCTACTTATATGGGGGTTGTATATAATCCATTCATCCTAAGTACCAGCAGGACATCCCAGTATCAAAATAGCTTGGCCATTTCATTCCCAAAAACTCTTCCTGAAAGACTTGTTGAAGCCTTCTGACCTTCGCGCCCGAAAGGGTCCCCAAGCCTTCGGGAACAGGCTGCCAATATCTACGGCATGCGCCTGCAACGGGGTGCCATTGGCGATTCCGAAGGCGAAGTTTCCGTGGGGATTTTTTGGAGCAGTGGGTATCGGCGAGTCCCACTTCCCAGCCTGTTTCTAGGTGGTGGTTTCAAAAGACTTCCGGAGGGGTTTATATACCCAATATAAGATATATAAGGACTAAGGATTTCCTAGTAAGGGTGGGATGAGTTAATCCACAATAAAGGGGTTTAGGCCATAGGTGGCGGTTTCAAATGCTTTTCATTTTCATCCCTACCTCGGGTAATGATCCAATTTGACTTTCGCATATTTTTCAAGTAATTGTCATGGAAAGTCGGTTTTGTTGTTTGGACACTTTGTCGATGTTTTTTCTTCTCCATCCCTTCAGCTGGCAAATTATTCCTTTCCAAGTTGGAAGCAAAAAGAAATCTTATGGACCAGGTGACCCGATCGTTAGAGGTCATGATTCGCCATTGAAAGGGGTCACGTAAACAGTTAAACTCACCACCCCCCCAAAAAAAGGTCTTGCAAGCAGAATTGCCAGGATTCCATGACTTTGTTGGTTCAACAGGGATCTTTATATGTCATGGTTTATTATTTATAGCCTCCGGCATGCCGCCGGCCTTTGTCCCAGGGGGAGGGCTGGCAGGTCGGAGCAGGATGTCAAGATGGATCATTTTGGAACTTTGTGTGGTTGATGTCTGTGACTTTTGAGCTGAAGTGGGGCAAAACATGGTGGGTAAAGCGGTGAATAAAGCGGTGAAGAAACCAGAGCAAACACAAACAATGGAAAAAGGACTGAGGCATGAACCATCCAAAGAACATATTCCCTTTGAAAGGTAAAAAAAAGTGCAAAAGCTTTCACGTTCCTGTAATGACACGGCGTGTGTGGCTTCAGGACCCCCGCATGGGAACAAATACATCCCCATAATAATCCTTCGAGTGCCAACGCTGTGACTGGAGATGTGCCACCGGCAACAGCCCCGCAGTGGGCCGGCAGCAACTGCATACGGACAGCGGCTCCCTTTTATAGCCCAGCGCCCGAAGAGAAACACCAGTAGGACCACCAACAGAAGCAGCAACAAGGACAAGAACAAGAACAAGAACAAAAACAAGAACAACAACAACAACAACAACAACAACAACAACAACAACAACAACAACAACAACAACAACAACCGCTGCAGCAACAACGGCAGCAGCGGCCCCTTTTATAGCCCAGCGCCCGCCACTAGGACCACCAACAGAAGCAGCAACAACAACAACAACAACAACAACCTAGGGCTTCAAAGACCTACTAATTTGTAGGTCCTTTTTGGAAAACCCGGTCTTTCCATCAAATCTTGCAAAATATGGGTTCCTTACAAAAAAACCCGGTTTTCTTGATCATTGGGTTTTATAGGACAATGAAGGGTATATTTAGCTCTTTTTTAACCAGAGATAAGTGCTCATGAGCATCTGACTATATAGTTTAAAAATATACAATGGTGATATAAGAGGCTGTGTATGTATAGATTTACATCCCTATATGGCTTTGCTAAGCCTTCATGGGTCTCGCCACGCTGAGGTTCCAGAGATTTACTTTATAGATCGAAGCTCAAACTATACCAGGATACCCGAGAAATCTTTTTCAGAAAAGACTGTCAAGATGGCATTCACCAGTGGTTTGAAGAATATCCCGTATGGAATTACGGAATCAAAGTGAAATTCCTGATGCATTGCTTCGGCATGATATATCCTCACGAGTATCCTCACGATCTTATGATCATCAGTTTTTTTACCAGGCAGTAAAGTCCCAATTATATAAGAAACAATTCTTGAGAAGTCGGACTTGCATCCAAAACCATAGTGTCCATTTTTTTCACTGGATTACCTGGTCTGACTCTCCCTGCGGCCAAGCCAAGCAATGGCCCTTTTCGCCCTTTTTCTCATGATTGCAAAGTTCATCTCGATCTGCCACACAAGGTGCCATTCCTGCTGGGAAGGGAATGGAGCTGCTGTCACTGGCTTACCAAATTTGAGGTGAAGCTATGAAATTTCCTGATATCATGGTATAATATCACCCCATGTATTTTTAATATATCAAGAAATATACCACAAACCTGTGAGGTCATGTGTATATATTAGAAGCTGGGAATATACCACATATTCTGAAATATAGCACGCTTACCCGCAGCACATTTTGCTAAATAAGAGGACGTATTTGCTTGGCCCACGTGTGCTGTCATGGCGGCTAGTAGCAGTGCTGGTGCTGTGGATCCTGATCCTGCCTCTGATTTGAGTGGGGATGAGAGGCCTACTGGGGATCGGCCCAAAGTGGATTTGACAGGTCTAGCTTTAGAAATGGAACAGGAGGCATCAATTCGTACTTTCTTACGGGAGCAGAAAGGGCCGCTGTTCCATGAGAAGATGAACCCAGAGACAGTCAAAGCTGTAGATGATGATCATGTTTATGCCATCATCAAAATCTTGTTGAATCGTACAGCCGGTGTGGAAGGGCACCCTTCCTGTCCTGGAACTCCCCTTCGTGAAGAACTAGCGGAACTGTATCGCAAATGCAGTGTGGTTGCAGATGACTCAACGGTCCACACTGATTCATGGTGCATTCGCAAGATCATTGCTTTTGTCAAGATGAAAGTCAGAAGGTCAAAGGTGAGTACTGTTACTTCGATCTGTTTTTATTTCACCTTTTTGAAGGCGTTTTTCCTTTTGGGGTTGCTATCATAATATGTCTGGCAAAAAACAAGAATTGTACTGAGTATAGTATTCATCGATTGAGTGTATAATCTTGGCCCTGGTTTGCCCCGCCGTTCAAACCAAGGTTTACAGATTTCAGCAGCTATGCCTGATCCTCAATCCATTTTTGGAGGAGACGGGCTTGGAGTGCGGGCTAAAGACTGTGGCGTAGATTGGGTACGGGGCGCCCCTTCAAGATGTCTCCCCTGACCACTTTTCTTCAAATATATGATTCATATATAGATCTTCCACATTTATGGGCAGGAGTTGGTGCAGGAGGTCAACCGACGAGTTGCAGAACGGCGTGGCCGCATGGCGGGGTTTTGGGGAAAAAACACGCTCTAAAGGGCCAAAACAAAGTCTTTTTTTCTAAAGTCCACTCATCAAGTTTTAATATATTCCATCTATAAACTTGTTGGGTTTTCTGTTCCATGCAACTGAACTCCTGTTTTCATTAAATTCTTTGAAGGCTACCTCTACGACATCTTTGGAAGATCCTGATGCTTATGATGATGATGATGATGATGAGGAAAATGCCAATAAGAATGATGAGGGGGAGGGTGAGGAAGAAGAGAATGCTGAAGAAGATGCAGAAGTACCCGTTGAGGATAAACAACCCTTACCTACCACCCAAGCCGTGCCGCCCCAGCAATCTGCTGAAAGTCCTGCGGTCGTGCAGAGCTCCACTCAAGCTTCTGCAAAAGCGGTCCTTATCGAGGAGATTGCGAAGGCGGATGCTGAAGGTGGGCTTGGGATCTGGTGTCTTAAGGCTTGGGAATTTATAGAAATGATCAAAATATGAATGCCTTAAACTTTCTAGATATATCCCGTTTGGAATTGTCAGACTCTTGTGAACGTTTCTTGGTTTGAATCAAAAGGTTCTTATTTTACAAAAGAGCCCACAGCCTCATTTCTTTCTTTGTATAGGCAAGAATTTGACGGATAAGTTGGCCGCAGCAAAAGTACAGCTGGAACAGTCTGAACCTTATTTTCTTCTCTTCCCAAGATGGCTGCTCTAAGTGGTTCATCCTGCAAAAAATAGTTTTGTATATATAGATAGTTAATGCATTCCTCTTCTATAGACATCCCTTAAGCCAACTATCAGAAATTACGTCAACTTAAATTGTTTGTGAAAAAATGATATGGCCTCCATACATATATGTTGTTGGCCAAGGCTCCGAGCCAAAAAGCAAGACTTGGCTAAAAAGATTCAGATCTTCAAGATGCAGGACAATACAGAAACTTCGAAAACAGGTGGGACCTTGACAAACTATGTATACGCAGCAAATCAGTCTTTCAAAGTGATTTTTTCAAATGCATGCGATGTTTCTTATTTTTAAGATATGTTGTGAGATGTTGTGAGCTTCTTGAACTATACCCCCAGAAAAGCGTTCCATCATATATAACTCATGACGTCCCTGAACGTGGGCATTCAGGAACGACTCCTGGGACCGGTGCCAGTGTTTTGCCCGACCACTTGGAGACACAGCCCGTTGAGATCATGAACCAACAAGTTCCACAGCCCCCTCCACCTACCAACGTCTCTACTTTGCCCACGGCAGCTCTTAGGGAACAGTACCAGGGAAGTGCTGTGCCCACAGAGCCTGCCAGCAATCCAACTGAGACTCCGGCCGCAGTGGATGGGGTGTCAAAGGCAAAGCCTGGAGAGATGGAGGTGAGGTTTGTTGACACATGAAGCTGTACTTTGTTTTCGGATATCATATAAGCTTTGATCTTTATAGCCTCCTCACCTGTACCAAGCTTTCTTTCTTGACTAAGATCTTCAAACGTATAATGGTACACGTATATATGTTTATACAGGCATGTATGCATGTTTGAATCTGTGTGTGTGTGTGTAGGGTAGTTGCCCCTTTTTCAGGTGAAGGTGGTGACCCGAAATGACCAGTTGACAGCGAAGGCTGCCAGCAAAGAGTCTCGTCGCCAAACAATTGCCAACAACAAAAAGCAGAAAGGACTCAAGAAAGGCAAGAAGGGAGGCAAGAAAAAGAATGTCAAACAAGCAAAGAAAACAAAACCAGCAAAGAAGACCATTAGCCCTGCTTCCCAAGCTTTGTCAAAATCACCTTCAAAAAGAAAACGTGAGATTTTGAAACGTGCTTCAACAAAGGCAGTTGAGGCTCAACAAGATGAAACTGACGAAGAAAAACCACCTCGTAAGATCAGGTCAGCTGCTAGCAGCTCGGCAGGACGATCAAAAAAAGCATGTGCCCAAGGGTCCCGAACCACAAACTGTGAAACCAGCAGGCAAGGCAAAGGCAAAGGCGAAAGGAAAGGCTAAGGCAAAGGCACAGGCAAGAGTTGAAAAAGAAACACCAAGCAGTAAGAGCAAAGCAAAGCCCAAGAAGACAGCTGCTAAATCAAAGGCCGGGAAAGGTAAAAAAGAGTATCTCCCAGAGCAAAGCCCCAAGTTGCACGACAAGGCCATGATTGCTGATCTTTTGGAGTTTGCCCGTAGTATGGGAGGGAAAGGGGTAGATCCAAAAGATGCTTCCTTCAAAAAGAGTGTTCGAGATGAATTGGATGAGCTTGAATGGACACGGCTCAATATATATTGGTCCAAAGCTGCATGTGGTGTCCATGCAGAGTCTCGTGATGTCCACTACTTTGGTTGGACAACAACATGCGCTGAGCCTTCATATGTTGCAGCTATTGCTGTAAAGTGTGCACACATGGCTGTTCCTTGCTTTGAACTTCTGCATGCTCCTACAAAATAATCATGTTTATATAATGTTTCTTTTTATAAACAAAATTATGAAGATGGAGTCCTACAAATTTTACAAGGGGACCCCTGCCAACGGAGCTGTGCTGCTTATATATATACACATATAATACTTGACATGTGTACATTTAAGTGCACACACTTACGTTCAATGGGCAACATGCTGCTATATAGAATCATAAACCTATAAACTCGATGGCTGGCGATTTGGTGTGTTAACGTTTCAATATATATATATATATTCATTTCCCCTGGTCTACCCTATACTGTTCCAATACCATCTGATTTTCCCAAAATCCTTTGGCTGCCTAAATAAGGCTATGGGTATGGAAGCTGAAGAGGAAGGTTTTGATGAGAAAGATTCTGAACCCATCCTGAAGATGAAGTTCAATGGTAAACAAGCGTTGGATATCTTGGAGAATGAAGCTTCTGAGGGCGATGAGCAGTAGATAGGCCTGCTATATACGCAATGAAAGAAAAACTTTCGTTTGGCACTCATCTCTGGCGTAGGATCTTAGCTAGAGCTCTGATCTGCCGTTATTTTGCAGTCAACCGAAACTTTCGGTGAACTCAAGTCTTTCAATTGTAAACTTGGGATGCTCACTTCGGCACACATGGACGGGATACACAACAAGTAAATTGAAATTGATAGTTGGTTTCACCCCCTAAAGACTTCATTCAAAGTTGTTGAAAACAAACTTTGGTAAAGAAGTGAGCGAGGGTTTTTCCAGCAACGAAGTTTGTCTGTGTTTTAGCAAGGGCAAAATCAAAGCTGAAGTCAGGTCTTGCCTATATATACGAACGCTCGAGGGGAATGCAGCCAAAAGGTTTCCAGTGTATGTTCCACTGCTGGGAGGTCAAGGGTCCAGAGCCACCATCATGATTTATATTGAAATAATATTTGTTTATTTTTCTTTACATATATAGGTGGACATGGTATCCTGGAGAAAATTCATAATTACACATGTCCCCATCTTTTCCCCATACATTACAGTATATGATTGGAAGTCTGAAGACATCCCCTCAAGACCTGTGATGAAGCGTGTGTCTTTGATAACAATTTTCCTGCCCCACAAAATTAAAACCCAATTTGGGACATCCACTATACCAACTAACCATCAACGTCCACCCTGTGGCCATCCGTGCTCTGCCTGCTGCTTTCTTTGGCAGGTGCTCTCTCGATCCTGCATGCCCCGCTTGAGGGGTAATGTTTGGAGGGTCCGGTCGAAGTTCATCAAGAAGAAGGGTGGTTCTGCTGGCTGGGTTTCACGGGTTTGCGAAATGAATGATCGAGCTACGTAATTTGAATTTGCGTCGGAGTCCGGTTGAATGTATATAATTCATAGGGGATTTTCTTATACCATGATCGAGCAAATATTGTTTTTACAAGGAACGTGATTTTTTGATATTTTGCTTTGACTGAATGTTGATTTCCAAATGAACTGCCAGCAACTACGCATGTGGTGACTGCAAAAGCGCTTTTGTCATATCAAGTACAGGGTAAGTGCAATTGCACTTTGGGCGTGGTATCTTGTATAGCCATGGAGTCTGAGAAGCTAGATGCTCTTATGTTCCACCTCCAGCAATTGGGATGTCCACCAGCCAGGGTCTCAGGTGAATCAGGTTCAGTATTTCTCTAAAGATATATGCAGAATTTTCTATGGAATTCTCAAAAAACAAAAAACAGGGGTGGACAATTTTGGATTGTTTCCCCACATGCACCCTTGCGTATCTATATCCATCATTGTTTGGTATATGATATATACTTGTTTGATGTTTTGCCTTTCCTGGCATTTGGTTTGAAAATCAAGATTGAATCAATCTTTCCAGCATTGTGTGTAAATAAATATATATATCTATATACAGCAAGCTGGTTTGGAAAAGTCCGCTTGCTGAGATCCTTGCCCTCATCATCATGATGATCGCTTGGACACCAACCCTGCATACAGAGGACAGTATAGCTCCATGGCATTCTTTCTCTTGCACCTATCAGCCCCATCATGAATTTTAGAATGACTTTTTTAAACAAAGTCAGGGCTTAGAAACTCATCATTCTTGAGATCAGCTAGATAACCTTTCCTCCCCCATCCTCTCCCAGAAACTTCCGACCCTTCATGATGCAGGATGCTGAACTCCACACGATCGAGTTCTACGCAGGAAACGGGAACCTAACAAAGTGCATGCGGTATGCGGGGTACAGGACAGGGAGCTTGGATATAGAATATCCGGGATCTCGTGATACCAGCAAAGTCTACAGTTCCAACGTAATGGACATTACATCTCCTTCGGGATTCTGGTTTCTCGACCTGTTTTTTAGTTGCCTGGACCGTTTTCTGGTTTCAACTTACATGTGGGGTGTGGTGGGGAATACGCAAATTAAGTTCCAAAAAGATCAAAGAGAACACTTCTGAACTTCATAGTGTATAAATATATATATATACTTCTATTTTATATATATATATATAGTCCTTTAATTCTGTAAGACTTTAAGGGGCCCTGACATGCCAACTGGAATCCCCATGCTATAGGAAGTCGAACAAGAACGTCACATATTGAAGGTTTGCCATTTGCAATATGTTTTTTACGCCATACATAGTTTCGTAACGTTTTCAATGAGGTTTTTCGGAAAGTTAGAATGTGAAATAGCTATGACCCAAATGTGTTGTTTCGATCCTGTCTTTCTATATATACTTTTATATGATCGATCCATATATATATATATATATACATGAAGGACTTCCATCATTTGCCATTCCTCTGTGGTATTACGGATGTTTTTTCTCACAGCCACTAAGTTTGGGCTTGGTGGCTCTCCTCAAGGCTCGATGGGGTGAGTTCTTTGCACTCTAGCCCTGAAGTGCTCCAGCTGGTCAGCTGTGAACCGGGGCACGTCTCAGAGATGCCCATGTACATCCATTGGGTTCGAAGAATATGAATCGGTATCAAATGCCAATTGTATGGGGTCAAGGTTTCTTGGTTTATCATGCATGGTAATATACGTATAATTGGCGATTTTGATTGTCCATGCAAAGGAGCTGAAAAAAACAAACACAGTCTAATTTTGTGGTTTCCCTGGGTTTATATGCATATGTACATTCCATATATATATAGCATATATAGCATATATAACCCTTATAATTTCCTTTCGCAACCGTTGACTTTCCCACAGTTCCACCGAATCTAAGGACTACGTTTCTGGCCTTGGTAGCCACTGCTCTAGGTGGGTGCTGGTGCCTGGAGCAGCCAGGGGGCAGTTGCTTTCAATTCTTCCCACCTTTTGGGGATTTATGCCTACGGATCTATGAAGCCTATAATCGAAGCGGAGTCCTAACCTAAGTATTTTTGAAGATGACAGGAGATGTTTTTTGATGTTTTTTGAAGATATTGCTGGGTGTGAGGGCATAGGTGGTTAAAAATCCTATATATATATACCACTGGCTCAGGTGAGCAAAGTCCAATGGAGGATGCATGCCTACGGTGGCTTCACCCCCAAGCCACACTGGGCATATGCAAATTCTCCAGCCATTATGAAGTTGGATAAAGGGCCCCTGAAAGATTGGCGAAAAATTAGTGAAGAGCAGGGGCGCCCAATGCCAAAGAGTTGCCAGCAATACACCAACTCCAATGGTAAGAAGTGCTACAAAGGAACAACTTTCCTCAAACGTACGGAGACACTTGACTTCTTGATTCAGAATGCTTTAACATGTTTGTTTTACTGATTTGATCTGATTCGTAACCTACCATTGGACCATTTGCTGCTTCTTGTTCTTTAAGCTATAGGGTCAACATCTAAAGGGAAATATAGGGAAATTGGATCACGGATTCCAGTTCATGTTCTTTTTGCGGCCCCGAAGCTAAGGGAATACCCAGTACCATTTGCTTGGGCCATGGTGGACCTGTATGATGAGCTGACTCGATCCCCTTATGGTCAAGGACCGCTCCCAAAGAGTGTTCCCCCAGCCATCGCCTCCTTTCAGGCCATGCTTGGAAGCTCCAAGACCATCTCTGGCCTTGAATGGGCGAAACTGGGGGAGGTGTACACTTACCTTCGTCATAACAAACATTTGCAGATTCCTGCCCATTGGAAGAGATTCCTTCCTAGAAAGCCATTTGTGGAGGCAATGCTATAATTAATCTCAATTCCTTGAAATTTCTTTCATGTGAAGCAGAATTTGTACCAATTCTCTAAGTATAAAATCATATTTATTCACCACTTTTACCATTTTTTTAACGGAATTGGTGCAAATTTTGGTTCGTTTTTGGTGGTAAGCCGTACTAACCCGTATTATCACGTATTTGTCCCGTATTTAGGCCGTATTTGTCCCATATTTTAAAATCATTGAAAAAACCCGGTTTTTAAAAACCCATATTTAAACCGTAGAAGACCCATAATTAACCCGTACTAACCCGTACTAAAAATATGGGTCTTTTGCCTCCAGAATTCAACGGCTTTTACGCTGAGTTTTTAGACTTTGCGTACGATTTTGACGACAGGAACCCCAAATTCGAGATGTCTGAAAAGGTTGTGCGTTCTGTTTGGGATACATGGGTGGAACATGATCGGTAACACCAGAAATTTGTACGTCTTCAGCACTTGGATTTTTGTTAAACGTTGGAACGCCATTATAAATACATACTGGTCGCAGCATTTTGCTTGAAAGGAGCTAGGTGATAATTGTCTCACAATATAGCGTTGCTATATTCATTAGGATGACGACACGACCCAAATCGGAACTTAGCATGGTTAGCTCTCGAAAGTGGAGCTGTGATACCCTTAATGATGGTGTGGACATGCTGCTATCAGAAGCAGAAAGGGTGGAAGCTGAAGCGGAAGCGCTCGAAAAACAGATTCAGGACCGTATACATATGTTCAATTCAAGTTGTTTTTGTTGAATGTTGCTGAATTTCTATGTGCATGTAATATTCCAACTTTATGGGTTTCCATCCCTCAAACTGAAGTTCCTGTGAACCCGGTGACCCGGTGAAGGATCTAGAAGCTATCCAACAGCGGCAAGCCCTTGATGTTTCTTGTCTTATATACATATGGAATATATGGAATCTTAAAGTTGAAAAGGAAATGGTCTGCAACCCCAAATATACTATGTTGGTTTTTGCTTTTGAAAAACTATCTTGAAATCTGTTTCTCCAGTAGCCCAGGCTGTTCCAGCAAGTCAAGTTGTACCTCCTGCTGAAGAAGTGCCGGTTGATTCTGCTGTTCCACCTGAACAGGGGGAAGTTGCGGCTGGGGGTGTCGATGTGGCTGAGACGCCTTTGCCAGAGACTGTTCCTGTTCCATGGATTGAATTATATATCGGAGAATTCATATATAGCTTCACATGGAATGCTGGGGTCAGAAACGATTTTCAATATAAACATGATCTCATATATATGCATGGGGTAAACGTATTACTTTTTTAGAACACCTTTTGCCAAGGCTTCAACACAAGAACTTTCTGAACAACGGCTTCTACTTGAAACGAAGAAAGATGAAACCCAACTTCCTGAGGCTGGGATGTACTTACATATGGTGGATGCTTTGGATCCCTTTGTATAATTTGTATGTATATATATATATGCAAATATTTTATTTACATATATGATATATACCTGTATACGATTGTATACGGTGGACTATATTATCGATATAAATATGGAAACATTCTATATATCAAATCAAAAGAGCTTTGGTGTGGAACCTGAAACAATTCCAAGCCCAATGGGTAAAGTATCTAACAGCAACCGGTTGTGGCCAGGAGAGGCCAGTTGCAACCCCAACGCGTAACACACCCGGTGATGGCAGTGGCAGTGTCCAGGGTGCTGGGTCAGGTCAAGGGGGTTCTGATTTGGAGTCGAAAGAAAAGGAACCTGGAGAAGTTGCGGCAAAATCCACTAAACCAAAAAGAGTTTTGACCCGGCAGGATGGGTTTGTTCATTTTTTTTGTCATTTAAATTCGCAAGAGCGTGTTTTGATTATACTTCAGCTTGAGGGATGCAACATATCCAATGTGGATTCTCATTATGATCTCAAGATATAGCAAAGATGGGGCTATATACATTGAAACATGTGCAGTACGGCAGTTTTTGCTATACTAGTTTATTTGTGTTTTCATGGACCTAGAGTTGGATAATGATAACTCTGTATATATATTTATATTTAAAACATGTTCCCTGAAGGAGCGTTTGAAGGAAGCAGCCAAAGCACAGGTGAGAAGGATGTGCACGCTTAAGAAAAAGCGGTCCTACCTTAACCCCCCAGATTGGATGGTACAAGCTTACAATTCCCGCGACAAAGGGTCGATGGCCCAACTCCTGATGGATGTCAACTTTGATAAGGATTGGGTCCTGGGTTTTTAAAACATACGATGTATAGAGTTGCGTTCACCAAATTTGACAATTAACCATGAGCAAACAAATCTTTCTGAACTTGAACTATATAAAGGAAATCCCATGACACATGATCAGCCCACACATACCTCCTGCCTTGATCAAATGACAACCACTCCCCACTTTCCAGGACCAGTTCACGAGCCGCCTCGAGGTGATCATCTCGAAGAAAAAAACGTGGAAGGTTACGGTGGACGAGGAATGGGTGTCTGAAAAAGAAATGAAGGATGAGTTGAAATGGAGTGCGCCTACTGGCTATGAATTGATGTTTTTTCCATGCTTAAACTGAACTGTCCATCGCACATGTAGTTCCCCGCCATTCTTTAAAATGGTCTTACCAACTAAGGGCCCGCATTGCCGGAGCTAAAAAAGCTTGCGAGAGCAAAGGCCCAACTCATTGCAGGAGCCTCGTAAACACCCTTCAACTTCATTGAAATGTCAATCCCTCATTTATATGCGGTTGGGGGTAATTTGATCAACCATCTTCTTGTTAAACATGTTTTTTTGACAGGAAGAACTTGTATGACGGGGCTGACGAGTACCTTGTTGTGGTCAAAGAAAGGGGAAGCAGGGAAGTGGAAGAGTCCCACGAAGAAAAAAAATCCAAGTCCAAGAAGATTGAGGCCATCTGTTTTTTTGCAATTTGAAAATCTTCCAAAGCATCCGATCGACAAGATTTGTGGAGCTATATATATAAAAGAAAACCCTTCGCTCGAACCGTCAACTTTTCCATCCGCCTGCCCAGGGGTCTGAGGTGCCAGACCTTCCCACTGATGGTTGGACGGACCTTGAGAAGATGCATCAGAAGGAAGCAGTTGACACAGCTGCACTTTCCAATGGGGAGGGTCGGAAACCCCAAACCCAGGAGGAAGAGGCTGGGTTAAATTAAATGATTCGACCATTATATACGGCCAAAGCAGTATATATCGAGTCATAACTTATATATGGCAGCTTCCAGTATCGAAGCATATATAGTTGAAACATGTTGAGATTCAACCCTTATTAAACTTATTATTTTCCTTGCAACCTTCTGACTTAATCCATCTGCAGATGAAAGCGAAGATTAAGACCTTCATGGAGAGCCTTTTGCAGAAAGCAGGTCGCCTCCGCTATCTGCTCAAGGACATCAAAGCAAATTATTCCCAAAGTACTTCCTTGAACCCGTAAGGGCCTGATCTTCCTTCAACTTTATATGTGAGCGTGATCATGCTATCTTTGAAAGTATTTTTTCTTATGATCTTTTTGGGGAGCTAGGGTGATGTTGAAATTCCTTTTCCGTCTCCTAGGCAAGTGAAACAGTTGGAGAAATCTTTGGGGGACATGGACAGTGAGTACGATGCCTGCAACCTTGTCTTTGCGAATGGCGAAGTGAATGGATTTGACAAGAAGTTTCCAAACCGCACCAATGAGTCTTGAAATTAAAAGTTATAACTCCCATGCTTTACTTATATGGATCTTCTAAATTTTATCGAACCCCAACTTGAGTTCACTTGACTTAGGTTTTTGGCGGATGCCACTTCTGTGATGAAAAAAGCCACCTACGCGTCCCTCTTGCACAATTTATTGACCGATTCAAACCCTCGAGTGGAGGTTGTTTATTTATAAATCATTCATGACTAAACTATATATATTGAACAAAGTCTCTGGATTGAAATTGGGGTAGGCCCTCACAGCCCTCATTGTGGCCAGGTGCAGCTCTGCTATTGCCCTGGAGAACAAGATTAAGACCTGGCCTAAGCCCGTGTTGATATATGTTCTGGTAAATGGTTTGAATTTTGAGGGTCGATTAATATAATATATTTGTTTGTTTCTCTTAGGAATGCGAAGAAGTATGAGAAAAGAGACAAGAAGGATAAGGGTGCTAAGGAGCCAGAGGAAGAAAAGGATTCCAAGCCGAGTGACACAAAGAAACCTCCTAAAACAACCAAAAAGGTTGAAAGCAAGAAACGTGTTCCGGACGCAGAGGAAGCTCCTGCTGCACCTGCCAAGAAAAAGGGCAGGAAGTAGTTTTTTTTGACATGGTAGCACGCGGGAACCTTGTATGATTACATACAAGCTAGAGCCTGCAAGCTTTTGCAATTGCCAGAGTACATATGTGTATGTTGCTCATCTCCTGTTTCTTCTTAATTCTGTATATATATCGTCATTAATATACTGTGTATTCGAAAGAGAACTATTATGAAAGCTCAATATGTTACAATGCTCTTTGGGATTTTCAAGCGTTCTTACTCAATTGTTTAGTAACGAAGGAGACGGAGTTTGGGCATATGCAAGTGCAATCTCAAGATGTTTGTTTGGCATTGGGGTAATGCCATGAAGGATTCACGGAGTCAAGTTGCTGAAAAAACAAGTTGTGGGCATCTCGAGTTGGTTTGTCGAGCTTCATAAAATTGAAGTCTGTCACCTATATATATCAAATTTTACGAAAGAGAAACAACAGTGCAGCGTTAAAATCAAACTATACTTGATCTCGGATCCCCATGGGTTCAGTTTACCATCCCTGAAAAAATCAAATTCAACCGCTCTGAGCCAGGTGCTGGTGAAGCGCTACGGTCCATCGCGGCAGATGTGGCTGTAGGTGTTCAGGCCTTAACAGGTAGAAGGGTGTGGGATGCATGAGTTGAGCTTTCAGTCTGAAAGATCTGAAAGGATTTTCCAAGATCAAGTCAACCTCAAGTCGTTGGCATCAAGAACCCCCGCTTGAATTTCACCATCCAAAGATTGGGAACTTGTGTTGGTATATAAAAAGGATTTCTTTTATATATATGTATACCGTTCTTCTTTCAGGTTTCCCTCTCATAAATTGAATGGTGGGAGTCAGATTTTATAACTTGGAATGGTGGGATTTCCAAAAATTTTGATCGGGTCTCTACCAAAAAAAACATAACGTGTGCATAAATAGAATTGCATGGTTGCGCCATGAGCCATGGCCCCAATGATTGTGGTGAATCAGTGGAAGATGAGCTGGTGGAGTTTGTCTTTCTATGCCACCGATCTGTTTCTTCAGCTTGTATTCTTCTATATATATATATATATCGACCATTGGACAAGTGAAGCAGTATAGACAAGATATCCCAACATGTCTTTTATATCGCTCAACAAAAGCCCTATGAAGGCACATCTCTATAATACAAACCCTTTCCATTTTGTGGTGAAAAATCTGTTTTTTTGCATTGAGAACTTAGGAAAAGGAAGGGCCTTTCGCATGGAGAAGTGCTATAGCTTCCAATCAAAAATGTGGTGAAAAGCTTGTTGGTGAACATGTCACAACACCAACTCCTAGCCATCCTAGCTACGTCTCTCACCCTTTGCCTACAGGGGGGGTACATGTTGATGTTGAGCTGGCTGCATCCAGCCTGCACGTTCTGCAGGAGCAGGCCAGCTCTCTTGGCTGCATTGCTTTCAAGCTTCCGAAATGGAATGTGCTGGCAGGAAGGGTTCTTTCACATTCTGTAGGGGTAATGGAGTCTTTATTCAAAAAACATGACCCATGCATATTCAAAATTGGGATTACTCACGATCCTGGATGGCGGTGGTCAAACCCAATCTACGGATACAGTGGCTCTTTGACCGACAAGTGGACAAACATGTTGTGCTTTTACGCTTCTTCTGAGCCTTATGGTCCTTCAATGTTGGAGTCAGCTCTCATTGAAAAATACCGTAGTATCTGGACTTTTGAAGTTTTACGATTTACAAAGTTTATGGTCCATGGATTTGACATGATGCCCCCCGTGATTATGTAACTGGATGCTCCCTGAATGACTATAAATTGATTTTTGGGTGTGTAGAGTACCCCATCTTGCTTTTAATGTTCATAAGTGGTTGGGTTCCAATGGTACTTTATAAAAAAAAGCAGGGGCCTTCTCATCGGTGATCCTCTGAGGTAAACCAGGCTGTCGAAACATACGACTTGGAGGTGACACCGTCAACACTGATCTGAGAGGGATTTGGTTTTGCTATGTGGTGTACCGGAGTTTCAAGTTTAAGCCACAAACATAGGATTGCATGATCCATACTCCTCTTTTAGCCAAAGTCGGCTGCAGAAAGCCCTGGCCGGAATCCGGAAATTAATTTTTTTTTGGTGATTGGAAAGTGTTTTGTACAAAGCACCACCCTTTTTACCTACATAAATTAATGTTTCCTAAACACGTGCGCAACAAAATGTGTATGTGTGACCTGTGTGGGCGAAGCTATGGAAAATATGTTTGCATCCCTGCGTGCCTGCACGAAACGCTTATGTGTATATATGTGTTTTATTTGAGCATGGACGAATAACACAAAGGAGTGAATTGTGTGGCGTTGTTTTTGTTTAAATGATATTTAAAGGAATGATTTCATTCCAGCCGGCGCACTAAGGTC
This sequence comes from Breviolum minutum Mf 1.05b.01, assembly GCA_000507305.1. NCBI lineage: Eukaryota > Dinophyceae > Suessiales > Symbiodiniaceae > Breviolum > Breviolum minutum. The sequence goes on from DF240175.1 coordinate 127,811, forward strand.
TCTTCATGCCGAGCAGCCATTAGGACTGCGCAAGGTGTGGTGAAGGACATTGGAAAAGAAACTGCTGCAAAGTCTCCAGGACTTTTGGAGTTAGCTGCTTCTACTGAGAAGAATTCAGAACGTAATATGAGGGCTATCACTAGCAAACGTTATTTGTTGTCATTGCCGATTCCACTTTCAAAGCTGGAGAGAACACTTGGCACTCGTTATAGTGGTGACTTCAACGCAATATCACTTCGCAGTTGGCTGACTTTTCTTGTCAACTACAACTGTTGGCATGTTTTGACTGGGCTTGCTAGGCCTGACCCTCCCCGAGAAAAGGATATCTTGCGTACATTTTGGGAGAGGTATCGAAAATGGAGGCCTCAACACCAGCTGTGGGACATCATTGATTCCAAGGGTATCGACCTTTCCAGGGTCGCCCCAATGGTTATCCACGGGGATGAAGGGAGGGGCTTCAAGAAAAGTGCTTTTTTGGTGATGGCGTATCATTCCTATTTAGGCCTTGGAACCACGTTAGCGAATCAAGTACGGAAACGGCGACCTTATGTTTGCATGAAGTTGAATTACAGTGGGAATGCGTGGTCCCATCGTTTCATCACTGCTGTTTTACCAAAGATGATGAAAGACGAACAAGCATTCCAAACGATTTTACGATTCATCACGGACGATTGCTTAGATGTCCTTCACAATGGAGTTGAGGATGCTTCGGGCAACAAGTACTATGCTGCGGTTCTTCAGTGTGTTGGAGATTGGCAGTTCTTAGTGAAAGCTGGTGGTTTAGTTAGGAGCTACAGCAATGTAGAGAAAAGACCCCGTGCTGAAGCTTCATGCCCTCGAGGCATCTGTCACTATTGCAAGGCAGGTCAAATCAATGTACCGTTCGAGGACTTTCGTTCCACCGCTGTGTGGAGGACTACGCAGTTTAGACCTGATGACAGTCCCTTTAGCAGCATGCCAGTGTTGCTAGCATTGCCACACGAGGCAACAAAACCTGCGAGGTTTTTTTGCTTCGACCTTTGGCATTCAATGCATTTGGGAATGGGTAAGACCTTCCTGGGATCAGTTTTGGCTCTCATGTCTGATTGCATGGATGGTGGAAGCATTGATGTGAGATTTCAAAATCTTACGCATTTGTTTCAACAATGGGCGGCAGATACGAAGACGACTCCGTACATATCCATCATCTCCAAGGACTCCATTCAGTGGCAGGACCGGAAGTCATACCCCAATGGCAATTGGTCTAAGGGCCATGTCACGACGACGCTGATGAAGTTTGTGACGTGGTACTTGGAAAGAACAAACCATGACGACAATATCTTGTTGGTCAAATCACGTGAAGCTGCAACAATGATCAATGAGGCTTTGACATCATTGTATGCTAGCGATGTATGGCTTACGAAGGCTGATGCACGTGAAATTGGGAGGAAAGCTATGCGATATATGCAGCTCTACATGGAGATGGCTTCCATTGCTTATCACTCCAATCAATCCTTGTTTGTCTTCATGCCAAAGGCTCATGCCTGTGATCACGTCTTCTCCGAACTTGCTATGTGTGAAAGTGCCTTCTGTCTAAACCCCCTCTGCCACGCAGTGCAGGTGGATGAGGACATGATTGGAAAGGTTTCCAGAGTTTCCCGACGTGTCAGCCCATTGCAAGTTATCAAACGTGTTCTTGAGAGGGCGCTTCATGCATCCTTTGCTCACTTCGTGAAGTGTGGCTACATCATCTCCCATTGAAGAAAATGAGTGTACGAGTTTGTGGTGTGATGGTATCAAGGGGGAAGTACATTGAAGTACATCATACAATTTAACTCATGTATTTATGCATGTATCTGCGTGTTTGAGGTAGATGCATATACATGTGATCGTATGTTCATCGTATACCGTACATACAGGTATATTGTCCATGTATGATCATGTGCATGTGTATTTACATGATGTGTTTTGATTGTTTATGAACTTCTGGAGATTCTTAGGCATCATGCTTCAAGGTCCTTCCTAACCACCAAAATCAAGAAAAACCAAAAACCCGGTTTTTCTTTTAAAATATGGGTTTAATTAGCTGGGCCTACAAATTCTAAGGACCTTGAAGCCCTAGGAACAACAACAACGACGACAACGACGACAACGACAACGACAACGACAACGACAACGACAACGACAACGACAACGACAACCAGTGCAGCAACAATGGCAGCAACCGCAGCAACAGCAGGAAGGCAACAGCGCACAGCCAACAGCCAACAAGAACAACACCCCCAGAGAGGACCCAGGGGGAATCGAGCCTGAGACCTTTTGGGTACGAGGTTGTTGTGGTGGTCGTGGTGCCTGTGCTTGTGGCTTGTGGTTGGTTGTTTGGGGGGTGGGGGGGAGGGGGATGGAGTGTTTTTAGGCGAAGTAAAAGCGCGCCGCAAAGACATTATCAGCTCTAGCTTAGACTATCAGAAGCAAAAGCTAAATACAGACAAGCAATTCATCTTCAAGCCCCGATTCACTAGACACGCCGGCAAGGCCTGCGGATTATAATCCCTACCCACTTGGTGTTTGCCAAATTTGATGGGGATGACTTTGGACTCCTTTTGCCCCAGGCGAGTTTGTGGTCTATGTCTACGATTCGGTGTCTTGGGTCTTGCACCAACGGGCGCCGGTGGTTCGTCACCGAGAAAATGGTGGTGAAAAGGAAGGGAATCCGGGATCCAAAATGGCCGAAACAGTCAGGTTTAGGAATTCTAATTTGATCTAATTTGCCCAGATGTTGGAGAGGAAAAGGGAGGCTTCAGTGTGGAATTTAGCGGAAAAAAAATGACAGAAATTCGGTTGATGGTGAAGAGAAATTCCGTCCCAGAGCCAGAAATCAAGTGGGTCTCAACCCGTTTTGGTTGAAACTGGCTTTTCTGGACGCCAAAAAGTTGGTGTAAAAGAGGATGAACTTTTCATTCAGCAATGGGGACAATCCATGACGGCGGTTCAGCCAGCAGCGATGGCTTTCCCAGGGTGGGGATATATATTTTTTCACTCGACAACTTGACGTTTGACTCGCCATGTATGTAGCTACCGTATCCCATATGCTCCACGTATGAAATACGTATACCTACATTTGGACGAAATTGATGGTAAATGTATAGGTATATATGTATAAATATACCATACATGGATTCTATAGGAAAGAAGGAAACCAACGTTTTTTTGGGAGAGGCTGTTGGACACTGTGGGTTGAGACACACGAAGGAATCTGATCTTTTGCATGTCAGATTCAGAGGGTTCAGATACTCATAGATTCACTGGGTGAATGAGGAAAAACGTCAGTCGAAGTGGGAAAATTTCAACATATCCCCGATTATGTCCCCCCAACTGCACCGCAAAACAAACAGCACCAACCTTTTTTGTGGAGCTCAAAAGCAATGAATGTGCTCAACTTTGCTTTCAAAGATGTTTGCACAAAAAAACAAATGCCCTAGAAGAAGGGGCCATTCATCACAGCTGTGTGGGAATGGCCTTCGCCTAGTTTTCCATCGTCCTCCACCAATTTCACTGCTGTTATCAGAGGTCACCTACCCCTTTTTCCGTGGTGAAGAATCGCATCAGTCCCTTGGTTCGGAGTTGTTTCATCGTTGGGGTAAACGACGAAACCTTGCAACTGATCACGGGGAGTTTTGGAGGAGTTGGAGTTTTTTTTTTTTAATGACGCCATGGTTTGACCAGATGTCGTGGTTTCAACATCTGAAATCCTTTTGGTTATATAGTTGGTCATATTTGTTTCCAAACAATTTGGGTTACTTGGTACTCTTAAATACATGTTTTTTCCAACAAGTTTTTGAATTTGTTTTATCAACTTTGGTAATTTACCCCTGTACACTTCTAGGCTAGGATTTTTTTTGGCTCCCTACCGAATCATTCAAGGTTGGTGAACTGATCTCCCCCCAAACGAGACGTGCCCAGAATAGCCATCTTGGAGACATCTTGGGGCGATGCATATCCACTGTCACGCCAGGAAAAACTGTGAGTGAGTCAACCTCATCCCTGGAAGCATGTTTTAATATGTTTTAAATGGTAAACTGGGTGGTGGTTTCAAATATGTGTTATTTTCAACCCTACTTGGGGAAGATTCCCATTTTGACTAATATTTTTCAGATGGGTTGAAACCACCAACTAGTTTTTAAATGGTAAGCTTCCTTTTGAATGATGATAAACATCATGGTGAAACTCAAGAAACCAAGCACTAAAAAAAGATTGGTTCCTTAAGGACTTCCAGGGTAATGATATGCGATAATCAGGTTTGTTGATCAACCCGGCACACTTGGTTTCAAAATCGTCCCAAAAAGACCCCGAACCTTAACTTTCACTATCCCATACCATCCATGTATGGTATATTTACCTACACATGGTTGATTTTTATGGTAAATGTAGGTAAATATACCATACATGGATCCTATGGGTATAAGAGTAGGTTTTTTTTGTGGGAGTTTATAGATGTTTACACTGGAAGTGCTGAACTTTGAGACCTAAATTTTGCCTATGATTGAAGATCACCTTTTTTATCCCTGAATCATCTCCAAATTTTTCATCAAATGATTTGAGGTGGGTTCACCTTTTGGTTTGGGGGCAAAACAACTTGTATACCAGGCACAAATACTTTTTTGAAAGTTCAATTCCAAGGGCAAGAAAAAAGCTGGGAATTTCCAAGAGATGTCATGACAAAACTTGCATGAGACCCAAGCCTTGAGGCTTCGACGGCAGGGTGGGTTCCAATCCTGGTAACCAAACATCTTCGACAAAAATCGGCGGGGAGAGATATATTGGAGAAAATCCCTCTCAACTGCTGCGAAATTTCGGATTTTCGGAGATTTGGGAAAATCGCCCCCGGCGGCACCGAAATTTTTGCCGCCTTTTTTAACCAGTTTTGTTTCCCTATATTGAAGCAACAGTGGAGGGATGGCGAGTGATAGGTAGGTAGCAGTCAGTCTATCTGCTTTTTCTCTATGGAAAAAAAAACCTGGTTTCTTTGATGTTGTTTCTATGAACCATGCAGCCTTTCCTGGGCAATGCCTTGTTGGAGTTCTAGAGCATAGCTTTCAGCTGCACTTGAATCTTGCGAAAAAAGTGAGGTTTCATCCCAACACGGTGATCCAACGCGAGCTGCCATTGTCCTACCTGGTGACCCTCAAGAACGTCCAGGCGGGCCCAACCAAACCCGCTGTTTTTCCACAAGTTCCTCGCGCACTGTCGTAGCAGAATGATGATGAATGATGCACTACAATCACTGCGAGGTGTTCAAACACGAAGACTTTTGAAGGTTGTGTCACTTAACTCCCTATTCCTCTCCACCCCTGCTCGAGGAAACCTTGGGCAGAATCGACGAAAGCGACAGGCCCTGAAATTTTTCATGAAGGGGTTGGGGTCTGGGGCATAAAGATGGTAGGGCAAAGGTGGTTGGAATATCTCTAAAATGACCCGACATGTTTTAGGAGCTTAGGATAGTTTTTTTTTCGTGAAATGATAGGTTTTTCAGTTGGAACATTGCTAACAAAAATGGAAGGCCCACCAACAACACCTGTCCCGAATGCCATGAAGCCAGTTGGTGAAGTTGTCCCTTGGGTGGTGATGGTGATGGTGGTGGTCGTCGTCGTAGTAGTAGTAAGAATATTGACAATAATCATCTAGGTGGTGATTTCAAAAAAAAATATTTTCACCACTACCTGGGGAAATGATCCAATTTGACTAATATTTTTCAGATGGGTTGAAACCACCAACTAGTCATTGTTTAGTAGTATATAGTCGTAGTCTTCCACTATCCCGAAAGTTAACGATAGGTGACCAACCATTCATGTAGCTATAGCATATTCCTGCGGATGCCAATCACCCCTTCCCAGGGAGTCACCACTTGGATTATATGTTTTTTTTTGAGGTTTGGGATTCCTGCAAACCTTCATGTGCCACTGTCACTGAGAAAAAGGGAGATCCCAAAGTATACCGGCCGTCCCATGGATCCTACCAGGCCTACTGGCCTCCTGTTGATGGAAAAAAATCGGCGATCACCACCTGGGATATAGAAACCTTGTAAATCATGCGATAAACTACATACCCAGTACATCCCCGGAAAACTAACATGGATACCCAAAATGATGGGCCTTGCAAAAGGTGGACTCAGGCCATGTTTGATATTTTTGGTATCTTCCTGTTAGATTTCTGGGGTGTACCAACTGGTTGTCTGGATTTCTGAACCATCAACCATCAACAGTAAACTTTACACTTCCCAAAACTAACATGTCCCCTGAAAATTGATGGTTGGAAGATGTATTTCCTATTGAAACAGTCCCTTTTTTGGGGACATGTTAGTTTTCCAGGGTGTATCCTTTTTGCTTTGAGGGGATGCTTTGCGCTGGAGTTTGTCGAGCTCGTAGCTCTTCTGGCGTGTCTTGATAAAAATCATCGAAGGTTCCGTTTAAGGGTGACAAGTAAGCAGTGACCAAAACGCTGGTTATTTGTTGCATATATGGGATCCTACCCAGGTGTAAGGGGGTTATGATAAGCCATTATAAG
>DF240176.1:0-41876 GCA_000507305.1 Breviolum minutum Mf 1.05b.01
CCATCTTGTTTTTGGGAGGGAAAAGATGGGGGGAATGAAAAACGATGGAGTTATAAATGAGGTGAAATTGAGATACCGATACCCCTATTGATAAATGACTGAAAATACATGGGGTAACTGGGGTTATATATCACCGGGAGTTTGACATCCCAATGTGGGTCCCTACCAGTTGCAAATAGGGTCATAACTCCAATAAATGGCCAAAAAGAAATGTGAAAATGGGGCCTCATAACTCGACTTATACCTGGTAGGTAGGGGCCCATCTTGTGAAAACTGTGAGCTGAATCTTGGCACACGCACACGTTTCACTAACGACCTGGAGGATGGTGTAGTATTGTGTTTTTGGGACGTCGATTTTTTTGGAGGGATGAATGTTAAGATACATTTACACCCCCGAAGTTTAACAGCAAAAGTTCTTAAAAATGGTGGTTGGAAGAATTTGGAAGGTAAATTTTTGAGGGGCGAACTGTTAAACTTCGGGTGGGGGGGTTACAAGTTTGTGAGGAAATATTGAGAAGTTGGTTTAGAACAGAGTCTGTTTTTGCAAGGGCCTTTTTGAAGAGAAGTTGAAAGCCAACCATTTTTTTTAATGGATGGATGTTGGTGAAACAGCAATTTCTTATTATCTAGTAAAGATTTGGTTCATCATCCAACTGAAACAACCATTTAAACAAATGGATGTTTAGGTTACCAAGTGAAGAACCAAGAAGCTTTGAATTGAAACTCTATTGACGCCCCTTCCCCATCCCGGTATGCAACAACTTCAGGCGGAAGATGGAGAGGAAGAGCCTGAACGAGCTAAGGTGCTTTCCCAAGGTGACTTGGCAAAGAGATATGGCTGGCTTAGGATCCTGCACCCGAGGCCAGGGCCCCCAGGATGCTATAGTCTTCACACAGGATGACATGATATTTTCGATCCCAAAATAGGGTAAGGAATGGAATGGAATGTCTATGTAGAGCTCATCAAGAATAGTGATCGAAATAGTTGGGAAGGGGGGGTGCTCTAAATGTACATTTCACTAAGATTCCTTTGGGATTTATGCTTTCGATTTTGAGGTACCATCTGGAAGAAAAGCAAGATGAAAAGGCATCATCCACTTCTCGGGGCGATACAGGTAGACCTATGTATATCAAACTTCTTCCCCTTTACAATGAACAACCAAGAATTACTAGAATAACATGTTTCAAGATCTTTTTGCAAGTTGCCCAAAAAGTGGTGGGGTTTGAGGGGTGGTTCAGGTAGAATTGGCGCATGGATTTGTTTCTGTCACAATTTGTTCAATAGCTGTTTCTGGTTCCCTTAATAGGCGGTAGGTAGCAGTACAATCACCCAATTGTCCGTATATACCACTTGTATACCACTTATATATTGCCAATTGGGTGATTATATATCACCTACCACCTATTAAGGGAACCAGGAAAATCCATTGATTTGTTTTTATTGCCCTCCGTTCTTTGGGACGCCCAGAAGGGCTTGAACACCCGAAATATGCAGCCAAAAGCGCTATGACCCTAGGCATCCAGTCATAGTCTCAGCTGATGATTGGGGTACCGAATCATCTCCTCAGCATAGTATTTAGGTTCCATTACCATTCTCAGTTTCGGTGATTGAATCCGGACTTGAATGTCCCGGAAAGTTAGGATCAATGGTTTGTAAATTGGATATAACCTACTTATAAATGGGTACAGTATATTGGGGCTATAACTCAAAGGCTGTTTTAACACACCTTTGGAACACACCCCTAAACCTTTACCAAAAGCCTAAAGAGGGATTTCTTTCATCATTGGCTTGGGGGATTGCCGAAAGGGTGTGCGATATCGGGGTGTGTTGTGTTTCAACCTTTGAATAGCCCATGGTGAGTTTTCTCGACAAATCTCAAGGTGCGTTTGCTGGCTGCTTTTTGCTCCGGACAGAGAAGCACCGAAAGGACGGGTCCCCCGGGTCCGAGGGGTGACCCGTTCAAGAGTTGGATTTAAAACGGGTTGCAAATGGCATCAAAAAACGGGTACCCTCCTGAGAACTAACATAGCACCTAAAAATGGTGGTTTCCAATAGGAATCTCCTTTTCCAGGGGTCTATTTTCAGGTGCTATGTTAGTAATTGGGATGGTAACCGTTTGTGCTAGTTGTAAAAATCTATGATCATCTGGTCAAAACAGTGGGAAAAGTGATAAATCACCATGACCATGGTATTAATAGGATAGAGTCATGTAAAGTGTCCCTATTTCATAGGTTTAGGTTCCATTTGTGAATGGCGAACCTTCAACAAATGATTTTAAGGATTTCAAGGAAACAGTTTGGATCCGAAGATCAAGTGCCAACCAACCAAAGGAGCATGTTGTAAAGAAATGAAGCAACATGCTGTAAGAGCATCTAGGCGGTGGTTTGAATTATTTTTTATTTTCACCCTTACCTGGGAAGATGATCCAATTTGACTAGCATGTTTTTCAAATGGGATGAAACCACCAACTAGTCATGAGATACCTTAGGAAGCCACAATCACATCCTAATCTTCTCTAAAGGTCTATTTTCAGGGACTATGACAGTTTCAGGGAGGGTATTTAAAGATTGGTTCTCTGCCAGGCTTTAAAACAAATGGGTTTGATTGTTGAGGCTATCTACGAAGATTGGGATGGATTTTTCCAACATGACTATGACTTGGCAAAGCTCATGTAGTTCATAGATGTTTCACCGAAAAGTTCAACCTTTTAGCAGGGATGCCCTCCCTAAAACTAAGAGTACTAGGCAGACGTTAGATATGCCATTCCATCTTATTTCCATCACAGCTCCGTCAGCTTAGAACATGAATAGTTGGGCTTCACACACACAGAGTTGATGATTTATATCAATGAGACCTTATGAGATCTCCATTTTGAACAAAATTAATTCAGAAACATCTTAAGTTTGACTTATATATTGATTATGAGCCACAGCTTTTTTACACAAAAAGAACACCTTTGTTCTTCAGAAATCCTGAGCGCAAAAAAGTTCTTGCGCACATCTCTATCGCACCTTCCTTTCTCACCTTCTGATTCCAAACTCTTCCACAAGGTGGGTCCCGTCACCAGCTATAAGTAGGGGGCCCATAACTCCACTTATAGGGGTGAAATCGTCCCAGTTACCCATGTACTTATAACCGCATTTATAGGATTTTATAGGGGTATTTCAACCATGTCACTCCATTTCTGACGATCCTAGGGTCAAATGGTGGTACCTTTGGGATGGAGGCACCCTAATAATCATCCCCATTACATACTCCTTATATCACGTGGGAGAATTTGTTAGGTAGTTATATTCCCTTTTAAAATCTTAAACAAGCTTAGGGTACCACCCAACAACCCCTCACCATTTTCCCTATGATAGGTGCCCATCTTTCCAGGAACCTTTAAGGCTTTTCGCCTTGGAGCCAGTCGACGTGGTGTGCCTCGTTGCCAATGCGAACGGGAACGACAACGGCGAGGGCGACGACGGCGACGACGGCGCCGGCGCGGCTGGGCCAACGGCTGCGCCTCCGGAGGGCTGGGCTGAATTGGAATACACCGAAGCGCCTGAGGTGGAAGGCTTTGGCAAGGATCCGGTGTCCGGCCCGAGAAACGAGAGGGATATATCGAAAAAAACATGAGAAAACACGTTTGACATAAATAAATGCTTGAAATCACTTTTTTTTTTTCGGCTAAGGATGAGACAACTCAAAAATGAGCTATAGATGCTTTAAGAGATAATATTTCACCAGCATTTGTTTTAGATGGAACTGTGAACATGAACATACTGAATCTCCATTTGATTGATTTTTTTCATACTATTTCACCAACCCCCCAACTTTTCTGCAAAGTGGTTCAACAGCTCAACATGTTTTTAAGGTCAAAAGATAGATGTCGTTGGCGTACCAAAAAGAAAACAGTATCCGCAACCGTTCAGATGGAATTGGAATATCAATCATGATCATTTTGGTAGTACAAGGATGTCCATGGAAGTTAGTAACTAGTTAGTAAGTTGGGTTATAACCTATTTAGGGGACTTACAACCTACTTATATTGGGGTGAAATAATCTAATTACTAAGTACCATGGACATCCAAGTACAATGAAGTTTTGTTGGAGGTGACCATTTTCGTGATCTTCAAGGTTAGTAGGGTATACCTCAAAAACGAACATGGAACCCGAAAAAAATAGGTGTGTTTTATAGACGAATTGTTTTTCCTTATCCAAAGGGATGCATTTTTCAGGTTTCATGTTAAACTTTCGGGGTGTGTTACCACAACACTTTTTTGGCCATCACGAATCGCATCGTTTGAAAAGCCGCAGGATGTGATGATGCACTCCTGTTCTTTCGATCCTGGATTGGTGCAAGTGCCACTGGAAGGGAATGAGAGCCTTGTTCTCGTTCGGGTTTCTTGACTTGAGAACGTGGGGGCCTTTGCAGAAATTCTCACAGTTTTACGCAAAGGGTTGCATTTTGGTTTGCAAGTGAGCCCGGTCAGAGGACCAATCAGGACTTATCAGCCTCTTTCTGGTGTTGTGTAGCCTTCTGGGGGTGGTAGTTGTTTTTTTTTCTCGGATGAACTATGCATTCATATACAGGAAAGTCGATGTACCTGAACGAACAGGTTTGCTAGTATGGTCTCAGCAAAGACTAAAAATGAGGTATCCACTATCCACATACATCCCAAGCAATCAAAAGAAATGAAGGGCTCACACTTCAACAATTCCAGCAGATTTTTTTTGAAATCTTTTGAAATCTAAGGTTATTGCCATTGTTACCCAAGGGTGTTTCTGAATGCCTAGGATTCTGCCTGTAACCGGGAGTCATTTTAGTGAGTTGAGTTGAGGCATCCAAATAGGTTCCCTCGACCACAGTCATGGGCCATCGATGTTTGTAGATCCCTTCGATGCTGCTGATGGCCGGAGGAAGCATAATTGAGGGAAAATTTCCTGCAAAAATTCGTACCATTTTTTTTTGCAACTGGATGGCTGGTTTTAGGGGTTTCAAGTTGATGGAAATGAGCAGCAACTTGAAACTTCCAGGTTTTTGTGGGAGTTTTATCCATAATCCGATTCTGCGGTGATTTTTTCGGATTTCTGAACCATCAAAATCGCACGGATTCCACTCGAGGTGGTGAAGAAGGCAGCTGTTGTTGCTCCGCGAAACTCACTTTCATCACGAAGGCGGCTTGATTGAAATTTTAATTGGTTTGGTACTTGTAGTCTTTGACTTGTTGGGAGGTATAGTTATTTAGTATATAGTGTTTTGGCATGACTGTATAGAAATCATATCGAAAGCAGTTTTCTCGTGTCTCATTCATAATCCCTAAGTTTAATAGTTTAAAAGCGCAATCCCAAGTTTGCATATCATATATATATATATATCACAATCCGCAAGTTTCAGCTACAGCCAATGTTAAATTGGTAGCTGCTAGTTTGTGTTGGTGGTTTGGATTCTTGGGATGAAAGGGATTGTTATGAAAGGGGTACCCCTAGAACCCTAAACCACCAACCCGAACCACCAATTTACCATTAGTCAGATGTGAAATGGAATGTCATAAGGGTTTCGTCCCCGTTGGTAACGGTTTTTGTCATATATCATAAGGGTTTCGTTACTAGTTACCCATGAGCTGAAAAAAAATAATAGAAAGAAGAATAATAGAAACCAGTTTCCTGAATTTAATAAAAATATCCTATAGGTGGTGGTTTCACATATATTTTTTTATTTTTACCCCTTTACTTGGGGAAATGGAATTCAATTTGACTTGCGCATATTTTTCAGATGGGCTGGCTCAACCACGAACTAGTCTCCCAAGATCGACCAAGGAAGTCAACCACCATTTTAAAACACATGGTGGTTCCATTGTTGATGATGATGATGAAACGCTACTAAAACAATGGTGGATCGGAAAACAACCTATAAAAAACTAGGTGGTGGTTTCAAATATTTTTTATTTTTACCCCTATTTGAGAAAGATTCCCATTTTGACAAATATTTTTCAAAGGGGTTGAAACCACCAACTAGAAAATGGTGGCCTCTCGGACTTCCAGGGATCCGTCAATTTTTTGGGTCCAAAAAAAACTCGGACCTAGGCGTCAAGCCCCGGATCAACCCTCCAAGCGTTTGTGCTTGGCCAAACGGCCGCGGCATACGCGATACCAAAGATTGGAGCTCATTGGAACAGGCGGCCCGTGGAAAAAGATGGAAGGACACCTGAAAAAAATCTTGCGACCTTTAATATTTTGACCATTTTAGGGACCATTGGTGATGATGATGATGATGATGATGATGACGATGAACGATGAATGTTCGTGGACAATCCGCACATTTGGGAACCCAAACAAAACCCTCTTGAAATGGGCGCAAGAAATTCAGGATTTGGATGAATCTGAATCTGTGTGAAATATGATCCCAAATTCTGATGTTGCTTTCCAAAATGATTGAAGCCTCAACACAGAACGGGACCTACCAACATGAAACAACAGCAGCAGCAACAACAGCAACAACAACAAAAACAAGAACGACAAGAACAACAAGAACAACAAGAACCGACAAGAACACCAAAAACCAACAAGAACTACAAGAAGAAGAAGAAGAAGAAGAAGAAGAAGAAGAAGAAGAAGAAGAAGAAGAAGAAGAAAAAGAAAAAGAAGAAAAAGAAAAAGAAAAGCAACAACAAAAGGTACACCCCCGAAAGCTAACGACTGGAACCTGAAAATACCTCCTTGGAAAAGGAGAAACATCTACCAAACTAGTGGTAGGGTATACCTGGCAGATCATGAAAAATGATGAAAAATGGTCACCTCCAACAAAACCTTACTTCGAGATGTTTTTGAAGTTGATCGTTTCGGCATTTGAAAGACAACTTCAGGAGTCATTAAATGGGACCCATTTTTAACGGGTGTGTGATCAAACTTGGTGCTAAAATGTATGGTCATTTTGAAAGATTTATTTTGTAATAGTACATTAACTTTGGGTTGGTTTCACATCACTCTTTGTACATTTCGCGGATCCTTTGCCAATCTTCGCGGCGTTTTGTTGACGACAGGTACCTTTGGCAAGGTCTTCTTAGCACAGCGCTTGGCGGATGAGAATGGGGATGCCGAGGTCGGGGTTGTTTTGAAAACTTCCCGTGAAAAACTCGCACGTTTTTGAGCGCGGAAAAACACAATTTCTACGAATGGATGTCCCGGAAAGGAAGTTAGAATCAATGGTTAGGAACAATGGGTTATTTATGGTTATTTCACCTACCTATAAATGGGGGTTTTATTGGGATCTGCTAACCCACTGATCCGATCACCTTTGATCCCAAAGCACTTCCTTCCTTTCCGGGACATCCATTCGGATCGGTGATTCAAGCAACGTGACCAAACTTTATCCCCGATCCTTGGAGGTCACCAACAACCTTTGGTCCGGGGTCACTGAAGCATCCCGAAAATTGAAAAGGTCACATCCAGGGTTGCTAAAGGCATTTTTTCGTTTTTTTGTTGTTGACCCTTTTGTTGCGGTGGATTCCTTGTTGCTGGGAGTTTTTTTGATGTTGGCATTGTTTTTTTTCATTTTTTCGCAACAGAACATGTCAGCAAGTGGTTAATTGTTGGTTTGGGTTGGTGGTTTCGATTCCTGGGTTCCCCCTATGAAAGGGACTGTTGCTTAAGGGCACCCTTAGAATCCCAAACCACCAGCCCAAACCAACAATTAACCATTAGTTGAAAATGAGTGTACGGATCTGAAGGTGATACCAAAATGCAGGTAATTGTTCTATGACTCTATGAATCATCCGAACTATTAGTGTCCAAACAAGTTTTGCTGTGTAGCTAAAGATAATACGTCCACTGCTGCTGAACGTTGTGCAAAAGTGCTGTCTTGGTGGAACAGGTAAGCATTGAACATTGAAACTATAAAGCTTCCCCTTTTTGAAGCTTCTTGTTTGATAGAAAGCTTTTTTCATACCAGCGCACCTTTGTTTTATTGCACACTCCTACTGTAATTCCCCGAGGCCATGATGTAGTACTTAGTAAACAAGTCTTTTTATAGCCTTGTTGGGAAGAGGTGTTGGGGCGTGATTAGCCCGTGTTGTTTCATGAACTGCATCGAACAATTCGTTCAACAAATTAGTTAAACAAGCCTCAAATTGGCAACTCAATCCTGTTGAAGCATCTCATCGTTTGGCATGTCAAACAAGACACACAAGAGACTCATTGAACGATCTTGTGTACGACCCAACGTGAAAAGTAGCGGGTTGTTCATAGAGTGGAATCAAGAAAGCATCCCCCAAAAATGATGTTGGAATTCTGATATGAAGCCCCTCTCAGCCCATGGCTAAGCTAAACAGATTACCGGGTTCCAAAAGGAAAGGATTCTTTTACAGAATCCATCAACTCTTTTTCGTGGGGAAAGTTTAAGCATGATTATCAAAAAATGCAGCCACTTGTGGATTGTTGTCGTAATCATCACCACCACCACCATCATCATCATCATCATCATCATCACCATCACAATCACCATCACCATCATCACCATCATCATCATCATCATCATCATCATCACCATCATCATCATCATCATCATCATCATCATCATCATCATCATCATCATCATCATCATCATCCTTCAGTTTGTTCCTGCCATTTGGTTTCCAGGATGTTGACTGGTGCTACAAGACATTGCTACCAAAGGAATTATTGCAAGCCCTTCATCACACCCACCTGTGCCCCACTAAGCCCCCACGATGTTGTAAGTATCGCCTAAGATGGTCAATTTGATCTCTAGTGAGGTTTGATTTTTATAACCACACAAAAGATCCCAAAGACAACAGGACATTCTCTACATCTTGTTTGGGGTATTTTTGGTATGTTTAGCGGGTACCTTTTTCGGGGATAAATTCAAGTTCAGATAGAATGTTCGTTTCAAACGATTATGAGGTTGTTGTTGTGTGTGCATCTGTTTTGTTGGTCCAGTTGATTTTCTTAAAAATACTGACATATACCCGGAACTCCAAACAACAACTTTTTAATGGATGTTTGATGAAAAAGATTTGGTTCATCATCCAACTGAAACAAGCATTACAAAACTGTTGTTTTGAGGTCCAAAGGACATATCAATCTTCAACATCCCATATTGTCAATGTATGTTATATTTATCTACCTACAGGAAAACCATCAAAAATCAACCATTCATGTAGGTAAATATACCATACATGGATGGATAAGACATGGTTGTTTCACCAAACATCCATCATAAGATGGTTGTTTAGAGTTCAAGGGACATCAATCTTCAACATCTTTCCCCCCCCCGAAAAAGTGGAGCCTCTCTTCACCTGAAGGCTGCCGAAGAGACCGGAGGGACTGAGGGCACTGCCACGTCACGGAAGGCCGACTTCGACGAAAAACGTGTGGAGACCTCATGGTGTTTCCAAGAAAACCTTGGAACTCAACGAAGTCAAAGATCTCCATGATGTCATTTTACCCTCCAGATTCCACCCACCAACATATCCATACATATCCCACCAAACGGTATTTTAAAAGGAAAATCATGGCCTCAAGTTTGTGCCCGCTGGTGCCCGGGGATATGTTATATGATTCCCAGGAGGGTATATATAACCCTTTCATCTGTTTTTTTTTTGTTGGGGAGGACGGTTGGAAGTTTGGGTCCCAAATACTCTTCATATCTATATGTAATTGCATCTATATATAGAAGATTCTGTGTATGTATATAGAATATGTATATACAGACACATGTATACATACATATTGGGATGCGCAAGCCCCGCCCAGGACTTTTTACCCGTTACCACTGGGAACAAAAAACATATTTGTAGGAAGGGGAGCATCCCCTCGCCAAAAAAAACCAGTATACTGCATCTAGTATACCCGAGAGATACTTGGGAGATGTCAGACGGGAACTATTTTTGGCAAGCGATTGCAACGATAATTTTACCATTGTACTTTTTTAAACGTAAACGAAGAACATCTTAGGGAAAATGCCCGTAACGTTTGGCGCTTTGCAAATCCACGTAATACCTGTAGATTCGTCCATGTCTTTCCATGAACGACGAGATAATGGTGAACTTGTGGTTGGACAAATTCTTCGACAAACCATGACAAACCAGTTGGGATGGTGAAGAAATATTCTACAATTTAGTCATGGGGTAATAAAGTATACCTTAGGTGTGACCCCCCATCCCATGTAGGAGTGGGCAATGAAGGTTCATAGGAATCTGCCACTAAAAAATGAAATGTCCCTGCTGGTGGTCACTTGAATCCTGAGAGGGAGCCGCACCCAAAGTAGTACACCCGTCAACAGCTGGATTCCTGGATGTTTGTTTGGTTCCACCGGACCTACAAAAACCACTTCCTGGAGCCCTAAACAACAATTGTTGAATGGATGGAAATGGTGAAACCACCATTTTTTTAATGTAAAGATTTGGTTCATCATCCAACTGAAACAACCATTCAAAAATGGATGGCTTTCGGGTACCAGGTTGGTGAGGAACCTACCCGTCGACGTCAGGTGGCGGTGAAACAAGTGCCTTTTGAGAACCACAAGACTCGCGAGATCACTTTGCTCGAGAATATTCATCATTCTTGCATCATCGGACTCTTAGACAGATACTCGGTGGGAGAAAACACATTGGCTAGGATATGATGATGTTTTGGATGATTATGATGTGTTTGATGTTGATGTTGATCATGACAGGAGGATGTTGATGTTGATGATGATGCTGCTGCTGATGATGATGATGATGATGATGATGATGATGATGATGATGTTGATGATGACGATGACGTAACAGGTTTTGCACACTGATTCCTTCCACTCGTATACCTGCTGGGACTGTGTTGCTGTCAGTCAAACACACAGCTGGAAGTCATCGAGTCAGATCGATGACTTTTCCGCCGAGGTTTCTTGGAGAAAGATGAGAATGATACGGAGCTCTTATGCGCCATTGGCAGCACAATGACACCATCAAAAAATACCATGGTTGTTTAGGGTTAATATAGGGGATGAAATCCTACCCAGTTATATAGGGATTATAATAAACCATCATAAGGATCCATATTAACCACCCAGGATTCAATGGAAAGTAGGCAGTTTTTTTTTCGTGGCTCACATGACACCATGACGCCTGAGTATGATGGTGCTTTGATACCCGATACCCTCAACGATCACATGGGCGATTGCTGGAACATCACCATTTTAAATAGGAGATACATCTTCACTTGGTCTGATTTTCTGAGGCTTTTTTATTTGGGGACAGGAAGAGTTCCCATTTACATGGCGAATTTTTGGGTTTCAAAAAGACAAAATAGCTGGGTAACTGGGGCTATGGTGACACTCCCCCAAAAAATACCAGCCAACCAACCCTGCCTGTCCTGAGTTCCCAGATGAAAAATACAGATTCAAGCAAGACTTAAACGGTGATTTGGCCTATGAAATATTCTTGACCCCAGCTTTAAAATGACGGGTTGAAATGTGAAATATATGACCAAATCTATAATCCGTGTGTGTTTCGGACCTATCTTTTTTGGTCCCATAGCCATGGTATTTTTCACGAAAGTTTCAAACATATTTTTTACATTGACAGATTTGACAGCTTGCTTGCTATATGCAATTTCTCCAGATGTTCAATTTCAGTCGTAGTTCTCCACATGCTTTCCATGCAGACGTCATGGGGAGATTTTGTTTTGGGATCAGCTTCCATCGATAGCCATACTCGATGCCATGAAACCATAGAAAACAAATTTTCGAAAGAAGAAGGAACACCTACTGAAAGCCTCTCCTTGTGTTGGAGTAGCATGTTTTTAATTTAGATGGGTCGAGGATTTGCAAGATGATCTCTTTGGAAGGGGGGGTGAATCATTTTCGTTTTGTTTGAGATCTTTAACGGGGACATTTTTCGAACATCGGGCATCTCATACCATCCTCATAGGTGAAGTTTCGTGGAAATCCTGGAATTTTTGGAAGAAAAACCACGGGAAATTCCAGGTGATTCAATTCGTGACCTTTTTATCTCCAGTCGTTGGAGGTCGCTAACAACCATTGAAAGGGTTGTTTGCACCATCCCAAAACGGTCACAAAGAATTGGCAGGTGAGCAGGAAAGAGAAAGTGTCAAGCAATGGATAGACAGTGTGTCGGAGAATGACTTGGAAATTGGGGGGATGATTCGATGATTTTCGATCAAATTGAGAGCTGTACTGTACCTAGTACCCGAAAGCCAACCATTTTTTATTGGTTGTTTCAGTTGGATGATGATTCCCAAATCTTTACACAAGAAATTGGTTGGAAATCACCATTTCCATCCATTAAAACATGGTTGGCGGCTTAGAGTTCCAGGTATAAATACCAGCATCCTCAGGTAGCACCATTGGAGAAATCGCTGCATGATTTTGTTTGTGTATAGATGACTATCAAACAGGATCTTTCTGAACATTTTTTCCAACTTCCGTAGCAAAATAACCATAGGCCTAGTGACACAACCATATAGTTTCACATATCAACCAACCCCTTATTTTGGTAATCTTTCTACATGAACTTCATGGTATCTGTCTTTTTTACCGCCGCCTATAGTCTTGGGATCTTACCACTGAGGCATGGTACTTGAGTACATGCCACAGAATCTTCATCAAAAAATTGGTCGCTTGGTTGAAAGGAAAAAAACGAGTCACTGTTTGGAAGATGGTGTTGGTTGCTTGTTGGTTGTTGGTTGTTGGTTGTTGTCTCCATTCTCTTTGGTGGTTTTGTTGGAATGTGATGGAGATGAAATAAAGCAATGAAGCAGCCAAGCAACTATATTAGGTTTGTTGAGGAGATGATACCATTCTTTACCAGCAACCAGTGAGCCAGTATGAATGTTTTTAAGAGGATGCTCCAATTTTCAGGAACAGGAAACCACCAGGAAAGGATTCATTTTTTGACAACCGCAGTGCAAACTGAAGCTGTGTGTGTTTTTTTTTGCGCTGACCTTTTTGGGAGGAAACCCCAAAGTATCTTCAACAAAAAAAAATTGGATCAGATCATCTCGGGACTCGGTCATACGTGGTGAACCCGTGGTGATGTTAGTATGTCCGTCCCCTTAGACCTTGGGTTGTGGGACCCCTTCCAAATGGCCGAACATTTTATGGCATATAAATGGGGCTGATCCTAACTACTAAGCCGAGTCCTGCGATGATCCTCCAAGAAGGATGTTCCCAAAGTGGAGAATCGAAAAACTCAGCTTCCAAGAAACTCAGAGTTTGGCTGGCCGCCGTTTGAGTTCGAGCCGTTTGGGTTCAACCGTTTCACCAGGGTGAAACAATATAAACAAAACCTCACTCCCAAGCATCTGTGTGATGAATTCTATTCCAACCGTTCCATGGTATCATTATACCAACCGACAAGGTTTGGAAGGGATTCTTCGAGAAGGCAAAATTGAAGAATCTCTTCCAGGAAGGGGTGATGCACGTGAAGGCCGTGGTACGTATGGTACCAATCTACAACCCTCCAAACCTGCTGTGAGTATTGCTAAAAACAACTGGGATGGTGGTTGGAATGATGCAATCCAACATGGCAAGATGGATCATTACCTTCGTTGTGAGATTCCTCAAGATCACTTGCGAGACTATAAAGGTCACGGATCACGTCGTGATGGTCAAATCTTGGTTCATCCTGGACATGTAGATCTCACCAAATATCCTACGAAGTTCGGTCAAGTTGGGCGAGATCATGTGACACAAGCTACTTCTTATGATCCGGAAATTCACAAAGCCATGTATCCAAACTCCTCGCAGATGCCCTTGGCACCATCTCCAGTTGGCATGGCAAGCTTTGCACTGCAGATGGAGAGTGATTCAGCAGATTCGCCGCATCATACTGGTGTGAATTCAGCTGGCAACTACTATGAGTCGTACAATGATGGATCTTATCACTATGAAAATCAAGATGGATCCACGTACACTTGCCATGCTGATGGTCATGCTGAGTATACCTCACCAGATGGAGCAGTCACTGAGTATGACGTGCACCATGGAGACCATGAAGATTCTGACGCTGACAACGTGGAGAGTGAAGGCGACGTGTACAGTGATGGTTGTCAGGGTGGTGGTGTGTCTGACTATGATGATGTAGACCATGGCGGCTTTGTTCCACCAGAGGAAGTGGAGTCTGGCCACAGTGATGTTGGCGGCCACAGTGATGGTGATGGTGGCTACTGTGATGGCGGCTACAGTGATGGTGGCTACAGTTATGCCGGATACAGTGATGGTGGATGTGATTATGATGATTATGATGATGATGGAGACTGGTGACGGATTGAGTGTTTCAAGGCTTTAGCTTTTGGTTTTTAGGTCGGTCCAAAGTGTCCGTGACGATGGACGAGCACAGGGGGTCTTGTCAGTATCTGGAAGTTGTAGATTTGTTCCGGATTTTTGAACCTGAAAAAATCATCTTCCAAACCTTCTAGCTGTAGTAAATTGTTATTTCTCCTATCTTGGAAAAAAATCCGTGTGTCTTGCCATGTCTTGCCGGAAATCCTTCAACTTCTTTCAGATGCTTCTTCTTAGATCAGACAACGACGGGGCTGCTTCCGCCTTGGCAGGGGAATTGCCTTGGCCGCCCTCGACTGCCGAGCGTGTTTCCAAATCCAGGGTGGTGAAACATGATATGATTGTTGTAACTCCTCCAAAACAAAGCCCCCTTGGTGATAACCTGAAGGTACCTGCAATTTGTAGTGTTGTTGTGTTTTTTTTTTCCAGCTTTTCGCGGCTTACATTTTCAGTCGTACTTTACAAAACCTCGAAATTGAAGCTTTCGGAGTCGTAGGTTTTTGGGTCGACCGCTTTGCTTTTGCTGGTTAGGTTGGCATAAACATATTGTTGATGGAAGAAATCCCAAACAACCACCTGGCATGTCCAAAACCTTATAAATAATGGGATAAAACTACCAACCTCAACTGGTGAGTTTACCGGATTTCTGCTTGCCATCAACAGTATCATTTGAAAACGCCTGGAGTGTCCGGCCGCGATACAGACCTTTCAAATCCCTGGAAAGGCTGCAGGATCTGGTTGTTGGTTTTCTCGCACGTCGTAATGGATAGGAGATTTGATGTTAACCCCCCCTTTAAATTTAAAGTAGGAGACTCCAAATGATCGTTATATCTGAACAGAGATACCTTTTATATACAAACCACCATTTTTGGGTACCCATGTAAAAATTTCAGAGGTGTTTTTTTGCATATTTCCTATAATTAATTGCCATCTTATTGGCCTAAAAATTTGTCAATCATTTTTCACTACATCCCCGAAATTTAACGTAGCCCCTGAAAAATGACGGTTGGAAGACTACTTTCCTTTGGGAAGGCCTATTTTCGGGGGCTATGTTAAATTTCAGGGGTGTAAAGGGGATTTTTGTAGTTTGCCCGTTGTTCTCCACAAGTCAAGGTGGCCATCCGCTCAGAACTTTGGTGGCATTTATTTTTTTTGTTTCGATAGCTCCGCTACTTGGAGGATCCTCCCAGGACTGGGATGAGTGGTTTCCTAACCATGGTGATTGTAAGTCCCCTAACTAGGGTTAGTCTACTTATAATTAAGCAATGAAAAAACCATGGTTGTTTAGGTTGTATAGGGGATTATACTACCCAATTATATGGGGAGTTTAATAAGCCAATATAAGGATCCCTATAGACCAACCAGTATGATGGAAAGTAGGAGTTTTTTTTTTCGTAGCTCAAATGTGTTCTAACTACTTTCATTAACCACCTAGTGGGATGATCATCCAAGTAGGGGGTCAACCAATGGTGTATGGCTTGGATTTGTTTTTTTATTGTGGTCATTGTTGTTGACGAATTGGGATCTACCCATGGTAAATTTTCACCATCAAACCACCATTGGGTGAATATTTTTTGGAACTTGATGCAAGCATCCAACAAGCAAATCCAAGTTAGTTGTTCTTCTTAGCAAATCCATGTATGGTATATAATATCATATTTACCTATATACGTTTGGTTGATTTTTTATGGTAGATATACCATTCATGGATGGTATGAGTAATGACCCCTTTCAACAGTTGTGAAAACATCGCACCGAGGTGTTTCGGACGTTCGTTGTTTCTCTTTCCAATTGCTACGTGCACTGGCGCATCTGGATGGTTTGCACATTGTCCATAGGGACTTGAAACCGGCAGCTCGTTTTTCGAAATCCGTGGGGAGATTTTTGATATTGGAAAAACAAGTTGCATAAACACTCTACTGTATACTAAAAAGACATTTTTGTTTGATTCATTCGTTCTGATTTACTGGGACAATCCTGGGAATGATTTAAAGAAGACAATTGCCAGAAATCGGGATGATTTCAAGAAGAAGAAGCACTTTGATGATCGGTCGGATGGACTGCAACTGAAGCTACCTGGAACTCTAAACAACCAATGTTTTTTAAATGGTTGTTTCAATTGGATGATTCCAAATCTTTACATAAAAAATGGTTGCTTCACCAAACGTCGTTGAAGAAATGGCTGTTTAGAGTTCCAACCTCTAATGCTTGGCTTCTGATGGCTCGTCATCCAAAGATCCCAGCTGTTTGGGCTTTATTAGCAACTGAAGTAGGGTATTAAACCAAGTATTTTGAGTCACTTTTCCAGTTTTTTTGAAGCAAAAACTATACATGTAATCTTGCCACACGGAAAAGGTCCGGCAAAAATGCTTCAAACAACTCTTCTTAAGTTTGCTCACTAAAAAAACATGGTATCGAGCAAAGGGGGGAAGGGAAATGTGAAGCTTTGCTCAATCATCGTTTGTTGGTATTTAGTCTCTTGAAAGGTTATCCCAACTGAAAATCCGCCTGAAATCGATTTGATGCAATGTCTCCACGAAAAAAAGGTTTCACGGTTCTAGGGCAACAGTAGATATCCTGGATCAACGACAATGTGAATTTCAGGTGAATTTACCCTGCAAAAGTTACCTTGGGCAAAAACATATTGGAACATTACCCTCCCCTGAGCCCATGGAAATCCCCATCTTTCCCTGGTAAATACCATCAAAATGGTGGATTTTTCCATGGCTATTCGGCGATTTGTTAGTTGATCCCGGAGTGTTTTCTCAGCTTTTTCTAGGGAGCAATTTGAGAAGAAACAAGGCTCTCAAGGTCGAATTTTCCAAAGGAAGTTCACTTGAGATCAAGTTTGCCAAATGTTTGCCATTTTTTGGGGGGGATGTGGTTGTTTCGGGTAGAGAGGATTTCATTTCTTTTTTGGGGGGGGTCGGGGGAAGGTGTCTTTACATCCGCTGTCATGATTTTTTTTCCAGATGTGAGTTGAAAACTCACCCCCCAACTCATTGGCATGAGTTTCATTGCCATCTCATCCCAGATCCACATCAACAAAAAAACCTCCGAGGAAAACATCTTGTTTGAACCGGAAAGTCGTGCAGTGAAGTTAGCAGACTTTGGATCAGCGAAGGTCTGGGGAGATTTGGAGAGATTTTTCGACAAACGTTGGACCGGAAGTTGGGAAGATACCGGTGTTTGTTGGGAACTGAAATAAGAAGGGAACGTAAAATGTGAAGGGAAGTTATATGTATTGTATATATACACATATAACATGTTGGAGTTTTTTTTTGGGTGGAACTATTGGGAGTCAACTTCTTTGGAGAAGTTTTTGAATTGTAGTGAGTGTTGGATTTTTGTTTTGATATGCATGCCATGGAATGGAAGATGGGTTGAAATGATTTGCCACGCAAAAAAAATCCAACACGTCCAAGGCAACTGGCCGGGATTTAGTCTCAACCCTAACCTAATTGGGATGCTTAACGGTTGAAACTGAAAATCTATGAAAATACTCTTGATGCTTCAGAAATCCTGCTGGCGTTCACCAGTTAGTAGATAGTTTATCTCACACTATATTTAACAGGGGTTTTAAGAAAGCAACATCCCAAACGGGTGGTTGGCCTTGGGATTTCTGAAGCATCAACCAAGATGTACCAAATTTCACATGTTTTTTTCTGTAATGATCACCTTTGAGGGGCTTTAAATGATGATGGTTTTGTTCCACTTGTTTTTTGTGAGGGGAAATTGATTGGAAACCTTGATTTTCTGCCAGTGTTTGGTTGGTAGTTAGTGTTGGTGTTGTTTTTTTGAAGGTATTCTAAGGAAGTTTTTGTGGAAGGGATGAGAAGTACTTGGAAATGTGCTTAAAATAGAAAAAACACCAACCAAAGCCGTGGGTTCCGGTTCAAGGTTAATTGCTAGTAATGGTCCAGTTGATGTCGTACTTTGTATGGGCAACATCAACTACCATGAGCCCCCAAAACCATGAAAAATGAAGGTTTTGGCTACCTAAAACCAGGTTATTTACCCATAGAAACCTCTAAAAATGTGGGTTTTGGGGGTCCATGGTAGATACATCCATGTCCGCAGTATCAGTCACTGGTTATACTTGGTGTGGGAATCCCAGAAAAGGATGAGCATAAACCATGCCATCTCAAAGGACGAACCACCAACAAAGCAATGACTGAATGGAACAAAAGAAGGACGTGGTGTTGAGAGGGATGATGTACACAACTTACATGTCACACTTTGCAACTGATTAAGAAACATAGCGACCAACACCCTCTTTTGGTTGGGAGCGGCTTGATGATTTTCCTTTTTTCCATTCCTCTTCTTTTTGCTGTTGTTTTGAACTCTTTTTCCATTCTGTGTTTGCTCCACGGACGGAGTGCAAACTACCTTCCCTGAAACTAACAAAGGATCTGAAAATCAATGGTTGGAAGATGAAACATCCTTTTGTAATCACCTATTTTTCAGGGGGCGAGCTGTTAGTTTCAGGGAGTGTCACTAATTTCAAGGGTTTTTTGTTTGGAAAAAATCTGAGCTGACGGGCCTTTTATTGATAGATAACGACCACCACTCCCAAATTCTTCCCCCCTCCGTTGATGGATCCTGCCATCGGTCAGGTGTTAACTGAAGAGCCTTCAAGCAGTTCCTTATGACAGCACTTGTGTGATGAGAGTTGTGGTCAGAGTGTGTCTAAAAAAACACAACTTGATGCCCACTCCCTTCAAAATCACACTTGGAAAAAAAACAAGTTTTTTTTGTCTTCGAAAAACACCACCACCAACCGGAACTGGAGGAGCTTTTAGTGGGTCGATTCGGATCGAATTGGATGAAATTGGGGGAAGAACTGGCGATGTACCCAAGCCTTTCTGAACCAATTCACCTTGGAATAGTCTGCTTTTCCAAACCTGTAGAGTCGTGAGTCGTAGTTTGTGTGTTGAAAAAACGGGGCGAGGGTAATTCAATTTAAGCATGTGATGTACCGCTGCAAAATATTTTTATACCATATGTTTAGTCCATGCAGGATGTGCCATTTTTTGGTACCATTATTCCACTTGAAAAATGTGGAGCCAAGTTTACACTCAACCACCGACTTCAGGGTGAAAAAGTGTGCTGAAAATATCCAGGTTGGGGTCTTACTATTCTGCCAGTAGAACTGTGAGTCAATTGTGGGTAATTTACCATTTTAGTGGGATGTGCTGGGAAGTGATTTGGGTATTCAGTTGCCTGGGAAGAAGATCCAAAAAAGTTTCTGTAGCATCCATTTCTCAGAAATTTTGGAGGATTCTTACGGAAATGCCATGGGGGGTCCATCAAGAACAGTACAAGGTTCGCATGTTTTCAAAGCTTGGGTTTGGAATGGATGAAATGACATGAGCTGTTGCTGGGTATCTATAGATCCCCTCAAAAATCATTATGGAGCCGCTGCATCCGTGGAATTGTGAACATCAATGGGGTGAAACATTCGAATGAAGGACTCTATCTTCGGAAACAAATTTTCCAAAAAAAACACCGGAAAAAACAAATGAAGTATCACCCTGTTATATAGCAAATGGAGATCTAGTATATCGAGTATACAAAAGGCCTCGGCTTTTTAGAGAGTGTGCCTTGGATATTTTTTTGGTCGAACGATCTTCCATTCCGAAAAAAGACCAGAAGTTTTCGGTATTACTCCCCTGACAACTAACATGTCCCCTGAAAATCGATGGCTGGAAGATGTATTTCCTATTGAAATCGTCCCTTTTTAGGCGACATGTTAGTTTTCTGGGGTGTATTTCTTAGTAGCAAAGGGGGCACAGTTGGACCGTGACACGGCAACCTTGGATTTGACTCGAATGAATTCTGGGAGCGGTGGACGGAGATTCTGGTTGTGCAAATTGGGTCTGAAAACCCCCCCGGCTTTCCAGCAGATGTATGTTTGAATCCAAACCCATACCATCCATGTATGGTATATTTACCTACATTTACCATAAACATCTACCAAATGTAGGTAAATATACCATACATGGATGGTATGGGGAAGGAAAGACCTCCCTTTCATGGTCCCGAAAATGTCGCCTCGTTTTTTTCTGAGGCTACATTTGCTCAAGATGGTGGCGAGCTCCCGAACTCATTTTTGGTGCTACACGCTACAGTACCAGCATTGAAGCTTGTTTGTATAGAAGTAGTTTGATCTCAAGAGACATCCACTGAGATGTTATTTTTCTAAAAGATTTTAAAAGTATGTACAACATACTGGGATGTCCATGGAAGTTAGTAACGATCGTTAGTAAGTTGGGTTAGAACCTATTTAGGGGACGTATCCAACCTACTTATATTGGGGTTATAATCTATAGTTACTAAGTACCATGGACATCCAAGTACACTCCATCATTATTTTTCTTTATCGACATCACCCAGCTAAATTCACAACCAATCAATTGTGACGCATCTCCATGAAAAAAATCCCCATGGTTACAGATGTTCCAGTTGTATGCCACCAGGCCCTTCCACATCATCCCAGTTAGTAAGTAGTTAGGATCACCCCCATTTATAAGCTATATAGGCCCTTTTGTGTCAGGGGTCCCACAACCCCAGGAATTGGGGACAACTCTTACTAACCATGCTTATGAATCCACATATCCGAACTGGGATGATTCCTCCAAGCAATCCCTTCCACTGGGAAAAATCAACTGATTCCGCAAGCGTTTTGCAGCCGAGGATTGGTGGTCTTGTGGCTGTATTGTTGCAGAGATGATGTTGGGCAAACCTTTGTTCGCGGGCGAATCGAGCTGGGGTCAAATGTACGTTTCTTGGATCCAATGATTTGTTCAAAAGAGGGGGGTCAAATAGATGTCAAGGAGAGAACATGCAAAAAAAACAAAAATCACATAATTTGCTAGTTTGATAAGCTGATTTGATAGTTGATGAACTTCTGTGTTTGTTTGATTCTGTTTTTTTTAGTGATAGATTTATGAACATTTCATTCATTGAACAAGTTGGAGCATAAGATAAACACCGTCAATCTATGTCATTTTTGCGTTGTTCCTCACTCCAAAAACTGTCCTCTTGGGTGATAAGATATAAATAAATGACTTCCCTTCCGTTCGAGGGGGGAGGGCACTAAACAGGTCCAGCACATTTTCATCACACGAGAACTTCCAGAGGATCCATGGGACTGAACTATTTATACCTGCATTTACCATATAGACTTGAAGCCATTCATGGATCGGTACATATACCCTTCGTCCCATGAACGGCACTATCATCAATATAGGGAAACGACCCCCAAAAAAACACCAGACCGCGGTGGCAACTCAAATATTTGTGCTATTTTCACCTACCGAAACTTTGGGCAAGATTTTTACCCATTTTGACTTTAAAGCAAATTTTTCAAAAGGGGACCCGGTGATATCCCTCCACCGACGAAAACGATTCACCGGACCCGAACGAAACGACCTAACGATGGACCCTCCCGACCTGATTGGCGGCGGGCTAAGGAGATCATCCGCGCTTTGGGAACACCCAGTCTGGAGCAACTACGAGCCATGCAGGCGATCCACTGGCTACTCCTATCCCTGGCTATCTATGAAAATCTGATCCCAAATTGGGTGGAACAAATACTGTTGCTATCAAATATATCAAAGATTTTGGAGACTACCACAAAAATTAAGACAATTCCCCAAACTAAGGAGGGGCAATAGAGTCAAATATTTTTGAATATTTTCACCCCGAAATGTGGAGATTTACCCAATTTGACTATTATTTTTCGGATGGGTTGGTGAAAAGTCACCAACCGAAATGTTCGTCTTGAGCTTTTCATTTGCCTGGAAAGTCGTAAATTTGAATTTTCCCGCCCAACTAGGGAAACTGCTAACGGAGCCTTGGGATGGGGGGCCCCAGCCCGCTGTTTTGGGGCCTGCTGTTGGAGCCCTTTAAAAGGGGATTAGGACCCAATAAATATCCACATGACGTTTGGTGTATATGGGCTTGATAATTAAGGGGCCCGCATCCCAAAGGTACCACCATTTTCCCCGAAAAAGCAAAGACCCTCAGCACGGCATTTTCTTTGTGCCAGGTTCGGAATTTGATCATCCCGACCTTTTCTTTAGATAGTGCTAGCACTTGAATCAGCTAATGGGTGAGTTGAATGGTTGATGTTGCTGGTGTCTTATCCCATGAATTTCCAGATGTTCATCATGCTGCCGAATAGCCCATACCATCCATGGGACGAACGGTATATTTACCTACTAATTTACCATAAAATTCAACCATCTCATGGATCGGTAAATATAAAATCGTCATATACTAGGTGGTGGTTTCAAATATTTTTTATTTTCACCCCTACTTGATGCAATTCCACTAATGTTTTTCAAAGGGGTTGAAACCGCCAACTAGTATATGGATCTTATGGATTACAAACTGGTTGTTAACCATACATACTGCCCAATTGGATCCAACCCAAATGGGGTGATTTTGTTGCTTGTTGCTTCCTTTGTATCCAACCAGGGGTGGCTACAAACTTCTCACATCGCAACATATCCATCCATCATCTTTAAGTTATGGCCAGTCAACCTACACCCCCCCCCTAAAACGTACCCCCCATTCATTCGTTTCCCTTAATAAGGCCAGGTGTTCAACCCCTCATTTCTGGCCGGGGGGAAGGAGAAACGGTTGACGACCGGCCATCCGTTCGTTCCGAAAACAGGCCGGAAGCGATGGGCGACTGGCTGGACATTTCACCAAGTTGGCAGAGTTGCAACGACCTGCCAGAACTTGGGAGGACGGTCAAACCCCGGTTGAAAATGGTGGTGGTGATTGGGGGGGACCTTTTTCTGGTAGGTTCCTTAAAAAAGATGGGTGGAAATGATATATGTTTAAGGTGGGATGTGGTTGGGATTTCCTCATCCCATCCTCTCACTTAGGAAGTCGACTGAATGTTAGTAAGACATGAGGTTTGGTGCTACTTTTTTTGAGCAAAATGCTGGGGTTTGTTTGATGGAAATGATCGACCTTATGAGAAGACGTGACAAGATTTGCTTCTTGACTTGGTAGAAAAAGTGGTGATTTATGAAGCCAGCAAGTGGTCAGTGGTCAGACCTATGGGAATCAGATTTTTTTCCGGGTGAATTTTCCTGTTGGGTGGTTGGGTAAGCACGTTTAAGTTTAATGTGATGAAAGCTGTGATGCAGTTGGACAACATCCGGCTTTGCAACCAAAGTATGTCTGAACAGTGCAACATCTAATGGGATCAATGACCTATCACCTGGTGCATGGATTTTGCCCATTAGCCGTTACATCCACGAGGAGTCAAAAAACACACCCTAGAATCCCTGAAATCACAAGGTATTTGAGGATGTTTAGGAAGGATGGTTGGTGAAGGGCTGATTGAGAAGAAAGGTGGGGAAGGTAAATGTGATGAGAACTTTGTGAAAGTTACTTTTCTATACCCAACCATATCATCACTATGACATTGTCATCATTGGTCCTTTTCCAAAGGGGTTGAAATGTTCTTCTTAAAACGACTACTTGGTAGCTAAGATTTTGGCCTTCTTTCAAATAAGGGAAAAAACATGGGATTGACCCAAACGGGCGATTTTTTCGTTCGTTCAAAGGGGGTGAAGCTAGGAGTACTGTTGATGGAAGAAATCTGGCCAACCACCTGAGATGTATAGATCCCTGTAAATAATGGGTATACACTGCCAACCTCAGCTGGTGATCGCCGGATTTCTGAACCATCAACAGTAGTAATTATATATCCTGCAAAAAACTGGGCCTACTTATCTACTATGAATAAACACCCTATTAACTGCTGCAGTCTTCCTTCCTTTCGGGTTGAAGTTCCCCGTTTTTTGGGCCCAGTTCCTGCCGAGGACTTGTTGCCAGCCTTCGCAGAGGAACGACAGGCCTGCCCTTTGCTGAGAGAAAAATAAAAAAACTGAAGGAATCCCCTCGAAAGCAGCTGACCTTTTTGTGAATTATTAAACCAGCAAAACAAAGCAAAAATGGTGGTGAAATGGATTTTTAGTTGGTATAATACCCTTTTTTTCAAAAAAATACACTTCATATCCCATACCATCCATGGGACGATTGGTATATTTCTACCTACATGAATCCTACTTGATTTTTTTTTGGTAAATCTATATTAGGTACCTGGAACCAAATGACCCTTGTTTTTGTTGGAAGTTCGGCCTTGTTTTGGGGGGCCCCGACCTTCAAAAAATAGAGGTCATTGGCAAATCTATATGGGTGTTTCCAAAAATAGGGGTACCAAAAAATGGATGGTTTATCATGGAAAATCATGGAAAACCTTATTAAAATGGATGATTTGGGGGGAAAACCCACTATTTTCGGAAACATCCATATAGGTCAATATACCATACTTACATGGATCCTATATGGGTCCGATTGGTTTCGGACACCCATCCGAAGGCCTTGGATCTTCCCAAAGCCTTGCTACGCTTCGATCCATCCAAACGGCAACATCCTGCGAGGTTGCTGAGGTGGACCAACCGGGGGTGAGTTGGGGGGTGGATGAACCCGAATCGCCCATGGGTTACTACTTGGAGGATCATCCCATGTAGTAAGTGGTGAATAACCATGGTTAGTAAGTCCCCTAAGTGGGATTGTTCCCCTTATAAACGCCCTAACTGGCTCATAAATGGGGGTTACTAACCACTTACTAACTGGGATGATCCTCCAAGTAGGGTTGGGGGTACAAGTTGGGTTGGCTAGGTGATGGTTTCAACGATTTTTGTCGTTTTCATCCCGGATGTTGGGGAAATGATCGAAATTTGACTGATGTTTTTCAAATGGGTTGAAACCACCAACCAGATGAGTGTTGTTGTTTTTTTTCTGTGTGTTTTTCCATGTGGAGTCAAATTGTAGCTTTTCAGGGCGATGATATCTAACTTCAGGGATGTATCCTCCCCAAAACAAAAAGCCTCTGCAAATTCCAATGGTTCGACGATGATTCACTTCCTTGTGGGGGGCAGCTGAGACCTATTTTCAGCACTAAACTCAATGTCGGTTTCAGGGGCCTGGTCTATCTCGTGTGGGATTTTTGTTGCAAAAAGTCAAGGGAGTTGATCGGCAACAAAAAGGTTTAGCCGGGCCGATCACAATCGAAAAAGCAGCTGACCCTACTCGGAACTAACATATCCCCTACCCAAGGCACTTTGGGGTCCATGATTTTTCTTTTCCCCAGGTGGTTTATGGACTCGTTCCCTGGAGGGTGAAGGGTGATTTAGTTTATATACATAGGGGATGAGAAAACATGGATTGTTTGATGGTATTCCACCTGCGATTCCAAATTGCCAAAGGCCCATTTGGGCCTTGTTGCAATTCATGATAAGTTGAAGATTCGTGAAAGATTGTGTGTCAACCGATGACTGCTGGCAAAGAGCCAATTCCATGGGAATTCCGCTATACGAAGGAATGGCGCAAGGGGATTTGCATAATTACGCTCAACCTCCACAATTAACCAACTCAATCATTGTCTGAAGTTCTGCGCACTGTAGTTCTATT
Organism: Breviolum minutum Mf 1.05b.01; assembly: GCA_000507305.1. Classification (NCBI taxonomy): domain Eukaryota; class Dinophyceae; order Suessiales; family Symbiodiniaceae; genus Breviolum; species Breviolum minutum. Next base: position 25,788 of record DF240176.1, read on the forward strand.
TGGGGATGTCCGAAGATCGTTTAAAAAGGATAGTTTCCCGCTAAATTCATACCGTGGGTTCGGGTTCATAGAGCCATACCGTTTGCATCACCCAAATACCCTTCAAGGGACCATCACATATTCCCAAGGCACCTTTTGAAGATGTTCCGGCTTGTTCAACGTAGGATGTGGACTCGTTCCCTGGAGGGTATTACAAATGTATAACATCTACCGTATCAAAAGTCAAACGATACTTGCTTCCTGGTTAATGCTGGTGCCAATCTGGCCATCTTTTCGTTTGGTATTGTAATTTTTTCTACCTTTTTAGTTTCCTGGGGAGGGTACTGTAATTCAACTAAACGTCCAGTTTTTGTTGGGATTTTCGTCGCGGTGTGGTGTGAAATTCCAGCTCTGGAATCTTTGGTCTTCTGCAAAATTTTCACCCCAAGAAAGTCGATGACAGTTTTACAAAGTCGGTGGGCCATGAATGAGTCGATCTTCCTATGAAAAACTTGGGAAACACACAATTAAAACCTGTCATAATTAGTGAAATTTCGAGAAACAACTCTGTTAGTTTTGCGTGTTTTTTGTTGTGTGGTGATTTTTTTCGAACGTTTTTTTTCGCCTCCAGGAACAGCTTTTTCGGTGGCCTGCTGGAAGACACAGAGCCTCTTCCTCCAAATCTTTTTGACTTCAGTCCGGAATCTCAAGTCTTCGGCTTCTGCGGTGGCGAAGTTTCAGTTGATTTTTGTCCACAGCATAGCCCGAAAAAAACCCTCAGGTTTTATCCATGGAAACGCAGATAATGCATGGCTGATATTTTAATGGTAAGGGTGGTGGCAACTCAAATATTTTTCATTGTCACCCCTAATTGGGGAAATGATCCAATTTGACGGAAATGATCCCAATGGAATGACCCCTTTTACAGTTTTTGTTTGATCGATGGCTGATCTCTGGTTTTCACAATTTACTCCCTTGACACAGAAGGTGCAAGGGAAGCGCTATCTCAATCGGTGCGCACGGGAGTGATCATTTGACTAATACTAATATGTTTAAAATGGGTTGAAACCTCGGACCAGCTTTTCTTTTCTTCCAAAAAGCGCCGCAGGAGCTTTCTTCCAAATTCTTCCAATGGATATCCGGGATAGCCGTTTCTATTTTTCAATGACATTTGCATTGGGGTGTTAGTTTAAACCTGGCTGAAAATTGAAAACCCCTTGAGGGGATGTGAAAAATCAGTTTCCTTTTTAACCACATTCTACGAATCCCTATTTAAGGAAGCAGGTTTTTTTGAAATAGGTATCAACTAGTTCAGGTATCTTGGGATTTGCTGCTAAAGATGTAATGATCCTTTTTACTTTTGCCAACATCCTGCCAGGGTGAACCCAATGCCAATACCATTCATTTTGTTGAAAAACCTCACAACTTTGGAGAGGCTGTGACTTGGTCTGGACATTTCCAAGTTTGCCAAGTTTGCTGAAAGCATCGATTCCTTAGGAAACAACGGAACCAATTCCCAACACAGCTTCTTGCTGCACCCTTTTGGGGTTGATGAAAGAGATGGGATGATTGAAACCTTGTCAATACAGTCGAGGTATTGTTTTCATGGTTCAGAAATCGCATGGGTTCATCAGTAGTGGTTGGTAGTTTATCCCGCTATTTACAGTTGTTTTTTAAACAAATAATTTGTACATCCCAGGTGATGCAGGATTTCTGAACCATCAGATTGGTCAAGACTTTCTTTCATCCACAGTGTTGCAATCAACTTCCGCACCTTTCTTCCAATGATATTGTAAGGGTAGCAATATACCCGCAAATACCAGTGATACAATGAAAACAATGATGATAATTATGAAGACAATTGCTGCAATATATAAAATGCAAATGATAACAATGAATCAAGACTGAAATTATCATAAATAGCCGTTTTACACGAAACAACATCGCCACTGAAAAACCATGCAAGATCTCCAACTCTCCGATTTATGCCTCGCCTTCATGGCGTGGCCTTGATATAGATCGAGTTGGTAGTTTTACACAAGATATATTTGTTACGTCTACGTAGAGCTACAAGATCTATGTTAGATGTACTGATTCTCTGTCACCTTCAATGAAAAGTGAGCTAGGAGTTTTTTTCCATGCGATTTTCAGCTGTTCTGAAGCTTTCAACATATCGAATTCTGCTATAACAACTATAAACAGCCCTTATGATGGGTGATTTTGTTGCCATTAATTTCCCGCGATATCAGCTATATTTCTGGGATCCATGTATGGTATATTTGCTGCACCTAGCACTTAATCATAGAAATTTATACCATTCATGTCGGAAAATATGCCAGTCCCATGCATCCGTAATGGGTGTATCTTACAACGTCTTTCCTTCCTTAGGCGAAGAAGAGTTGAGTTCAAACGGCGCGCGTCGACATCTACGAGCCTTGCAACGAAAGGCCCGGCGCGGCGAGATTTTGGATGTTGAAGACCTTCGTTTGGACCAAAACCATGGGGATGGTTGAGTTATTCCACCTACTTATGCATAATCTACTGTAGGTGGTGGTTTCAAATATTTGTTATTTTCACCCCTATTTGGGGAAGATTCCCATTTTGACTAATATTTTTCAGATGGGTTGAAACCATCAACCAGTAATAAATGGGGTATTCCTTGGGGTTATATATATATATATATCCCACTGATCGATCCTAACCTTTGATCTCAGCAACTTCCAAAGGGACATCTCTCAGCAATGTTGATTAATTAATTTGGATTTGTGGAAGGTGATTTTTAACTTTACGGTAAATCACCATCAAACTGGGAGAAAAAAATTGGAACTTTTCCCAGGCATCCAACAAGCAAATCCTCGTGTTTTTTTGTTGAGGATTCATAGCGGTTTAACAGAAACACCACAGAAAAATGGCCTAAGGTGAAAGATAAATCCATCAATTTCCTATTAGGGTTTGGACCAAAAGACTGGTTATTTGTTGTATGGGATGAAGTTTCCTACCCAGTATAGGGATATATTTCATAGGCCGCTACTTTGTAAGGATCCGTCTTAACCAACCAGTATTTCGTGGTTCATGTCACGATTGTGGGTTTGAATCACTGCTGAGATGCATGTCAATCCCTTAGAGGGTAAGCCTTTGACTAGTTTCAGCTGCAACTTCTTCGTAGAATTGGATGGTTTTTTCATACTTTTTTTCCCCAAACAACTATATATGGGTATACAAGTCTAAAAAGTTTCCACATGGATTTACCTTCCAGGTGGCTTTTCAATGGAGGTTTAGTTTAAGGTATCCCGGATACTAAACCCTCAGAATCCAAAACCCCTCCCGAAAAATCGTAGGTTTTTGTGGTCGAAAAAATCCCATCCAAAAAGGTCATAGGATTGTTTCGACATAAATCCCTTTCCAATCGGGAAAAAATCCCTGAATCCTTAGGGAAACATATGGGTGTTTCCTTAAATGGTGGTACCCCCAAAACCACTCCAAAATGATCATTTTTAGTAGGAAAATCCATGGTTCTTGGGTACCACCATTTTAGGAAACCCCCATATGAAACCACTCCTGGGAAGGGCTGATCGGACTCGTGCATCGGCGCCAAGCCACGGTGCCCGGTGCCTTCCCGCAGGCTTTGGCACTTGTGGGTGAAGCTACAAATGCCGTGATCGAGCTCGTTTGGGGGACCCAAACAAAGTGCAATGAAATGTTTGCCCTGCAAGGTGGGTCCAAAGTGACCATTACTAGGTGGTGGCAACTCAAATATTTTTTATTTTCATCCCGAACCTTGGGGAAATGAACCCATTTTGACTCATATTTTTCAAACGGGTTGAAACCACCAATTAGATTAGATAGAGAGCCTTTTGGAAAAGATTTTAGTAGGGATTTATTTCATCAAAACTTCTGGACGGGGACAATTTTCTAATGGTCGGCTTGACTTCCAGGGTTTGTATTTGAAACAGATGGCGTTTTTTTATGGGTGTTTCCAAAATTACCGATGGGCCCCCATTAAAATGGATGATATTGGGGAAAAATCCACGATTTTTGGAAACACATATTGGATTCAAGATTTAGGGTAGCAAATCAAAACGCAAATTTATGAACTGCATATCTTTTTTTTGTATTTTGCAGGTGCATTTGTTTTTGGTGTCCAATAATTTTGAGCTATAGCGATACGATTGTGTGTCTCAATATATTGGTGACCTCCAACAGAACAAAAAACGGATGGTCAAAATTTTTACTGCGAGTATACGCTTCCTCGCACAATCATGGTTCAGTGGCAAATGGCTGCATCTCCAAAAATTAGTTTCCCTTCATTTAGGGGCCCAATTTTCCACTAAAAACCATGAGTTTTTGGAAGATTTCGGGTAAATTTTGTCGGGGGATTTTTGCAGGAAAATCCCCCGATCCAGGTTGGTTTTTCCCCAACCAGTTTGGGGTTGGTGCAATATATCCAGATGTTTATTAATGATTTTATAGTGTTTCAAGTCCTTGTAGTTTTGGCTTAGCTTATGATTTACAGGGTTTCTTGCCTTATTTTTCATGACATATATGCCAAGTAAATGCAGGATTGGACCTACTTGTAGCATCAAGGATCATCAGTAGCCATGGCGAAGGAGGCTACCTGATATACTCTCCTGAAAGCTAAACTACAAGAAACGAATCTTGGCCTGGTGATTCAAAGTGACCTTTTGGGGATGGTTAAGTGACCCTTTCAAGGGGTTAAGTGACCTCCAACCAGGGGATGAAAAGGGCACTTTGAATCACCTGGTCATGTTAATTTTCTGGAATGTATCTGTTACTATGTAACACCATCCCTGAAACTAACATAGCCCCTGAAACTGGATGGTTGGAAGACGCATTTCCTTTTGGGAAGGCCTATTTTCAGGGGCTATGTTGGTTTTAATGGAGGGTAAGTAAAGTATGTGAAACACATGTTCTTCCAGCCATGCTTAGATTGCAGGAGGTGGACCCGATTTCTGAGCCACATCCCATAACAGCAATATAATATGGTGATTTTTAGATAGACCAAGGCCATCCAACGGTAGTCATGAATCACGAGCAGTGAGCAGTGAAGCAAAAACATCCCGCTATTACTAGTGATTATCCTGGATTTCCACCCCAAAAACCATCGCCCCCAAAAACTATTACATCTTTTCATGTGAATCATCCAAGCCTAAGCCGTAGGTATTATATACCATAAGCCCCCAAAACCATGAAAAATAAAGGTTTTGGCCACCTGAAAACAGGATTATTTACCATAGAAACCTCTAAAAATGTAGGTTTTGGGGGTCCATGGTATATATATCATATTTATACCCTTATAGCCGTGCTTTTGCCGGGAGTTGCCAAGTAGATGGGTACATCAACGGTCACGTCCTGCCTGGCGTGCCTGGCGTGCCTGGCCTTCCCAGGACCCCGAGCCGGATCCAAAACGACGCCGGGTGCAGCTACAAGCACCTATTGTAAGGCATGGCATGGGATTCCAGGGGGAGACATCCAGCTGGTTAGCTGGTTGGGATTTCCACCATAGGTTTCCCCCCGTTGCCGGGGGAAGGACATAGAAAACATCCCATATGACGGACGGAGGATCGGGCCCCATGACTTGGATCAGTGGTTAATAACCCATGGGTGATTTTTTTCGCAAGTTCCCACCTTAAGGATCAGGTTGTGGGAACTGTGGGAACCAAATGCGCTTGAAGTTCGGTTCACCTCTCAAGTCGTGTTTTTTTTTGGTGAACCCACCAGAAGTTGGACCATAATACCCTGGAGGATGAGGGCCCCAGGACTGGACGTTTCTCAAGGATCACACCACCCCCTTTTTTTTTCCCGCCATGGTGGAGTCATGGCCATTTGGAAGGGGAATCACTCAATCCTTCAAGCAGCCCTTTGGGTTGGTTCATGCCCTATGATTTGTAAGGTTGTTTTTAGGTAGTTTTTCCTATTATTTACCCCATTTCAAGTAAATCAAACAAGCAGCAAATCTATGGTACATGTTCAAGGATTTCCGCTAAGCACAATGCATTGTTTGGATTGGTAAAATGCCCTCCCTGAAACTAACATGGCACCTGAAAATGGATGGTTGGAATACTAGGTTCCTTTTGGGATGGCCTATTTTCAGGTGCGAACTGTTAGTTTCAGGGAGTGTATATCATGACCCCTTTTTTCTCCTTTCATTCACGGTTTGACCCTGGGGTCAGTCCCCAAAGGACCCTCCTGCCACACCCCTGATTGGAGAGGAGGAACATCCAGCTTTTAAAATCTCCAGGAATCCCCGGGAAAAAGTTGAAACAGAAAAGGAACATCAAAAATCCCCCCCAAAAAACGTTGCAGTTGGAAGTTTTCTCTTTTCCATCCGTTTTTGTATCGTTTTCTTTTTTTTTTTAAAGTCAATTTCTGAGATTCGGAAGTTTTTTTCCATCGTTGCGACTTTGACACCCAAAGTTGCGACCGAACTCCAAACGCCGGTTTGGGTGTTTCTATTTTCCCCCAAAATGGGTAGTAGTGAAAAGTATAAGGGAATTGAATCAACCCCCCCAAAATGTGCGAAACATTCAGGTTTAGGAATTATAATAGTAATTTATCCAGATGGATCCTTTTTTTTTCCAAAGAAACTTTGGATGATAAGTTTTCTAACCAAACTATTATCATGTTGTGGGTTCATGATTCATGATTTACTGTATCTATTGGGGTTTGTTAGTAAGTAAGAAACCTACACTCCGGTAAACTAACATTAGCAATGGGAAATCCAGTACTGTGGATGGTTTAAAAATTATACAAGGTGTTATAAATGAAGTTATAACCTCTATAAATGGCCTTATACATGGGTAATTGGAGTTATGACCCTACTTATAGGAGTTATAACACCATTTTAACTGATAGGGGCCCACCTTGTAGTAATTTGCCTCGAAATTTACTCAAAGATTTTTCCTCGTTGGAAGCAGAACGGTTTCCGGGTTTCAGGTTGATTTCTGAAGACCTCAGCGATATACCTTGAGGCAAAGGGGCCCCACAAAACCGGGTGGGCAGTGGGTAATCGCTATAAAGTCCCGTGGGGAGTTCAAAAATCAGGTTGGCTGGAAGAATGGGTTGGTTTTGTTGTTGTTGTTGTTGTTGTTGTTGTTGTTGTTGTTGTTGTTGTTGTATTGAACCCTGCAGGACGCAGGCTACAGCCTCAGCCACATAATTCAACATTTGGGAAGAGAGGCCAATTTTTAGGGCTTATTTCAGTTTTTTCCTTTCATCTTTGGCTTTTGCGCAACTTTGATGCATTAGGAGAGACGAGTGTGCTGATCACCACGCAGCAAATCACAAGGAGGTGCATGTTTAAACAGTGCACCCCAAAAACGAGCACATGGGACAATGATCCCACAAGCAATAGCTGAGGCATCATGTTTTTCGTTCCTTGAATCCTCCATGTTAACCCTTCAAGAGATTCAAAAACACACTGGCTTCTACCCACTGCACCTGATAGGCGAGTTGTGTTCGAACGACACAAGTGACTGGAACGACAACGACTTTAGCGGAGCATTTCTGAATCGCATCTGCCAAATCCCTTGAGAGGCAATGTAAGTTGCAGGTACAATTTGCAGGTAAATTTTCACTAATATTAGTTGAAGTGAAGATCAGCATCAAAAACAAATCTCCAGGTCATATACTTTCTAAATTGGCAAATTGGCACATCCAAGTGGTTTCGGATCTCTTCCAAACTTAAACACTGCAAGCTTGAACCTCATCTGTGCTTTGTCCGGTCCGTGAAAGTTCCGGCTTTTTGCTCGTTTTTGTTGAGGCACTTTGGCATTTGGTGTTTTTCCACTTTGGGTTTGTTGGTGGGTTTCGAAAAGGCAGGCTCTGGAGTTGTTTCTCTGGGTTTTCATTTTTGTGTCTAAAACTAAAAGGCGCGACCTATGAGTAAAACGTTGAAAAATTTGTTGATTTTTTTCATTCGCAATGTTTGCAAGCACGTTTCACTGCAGGGGTTTCACTCCGTGGTGCAAAACGTGGTGCGCCTGTTGGTTTTGAATGGTTAAACGCCCAGCTGCTTCACAACGTGACCTACGTCTGAAGGACCAACAAATTCATCTCCCACCACCCTACCAGACACCATCCGAGTGGATTCTAGAGCTTTCAGGGTCAGCCACAAGAGGAAGGCAGGAATGTACTTCTGATGGCGAAATGGTGAAAAGTCCAGCCCTTGTTGCTGGATTTCTGGGAAGATCAAAACTTTGCCACTGGTAGCGCTTAAGTGGTTGAGGAAAGGTGAAAATAGACTCACTATTTGGAATGAACTGTTGATAATCCGTATAAACTCCATTTGCTACCACCTGGTACCGTAAAGCCGTAAACAACTATACTTTTTAAAGTTTAAAGGTTGTTTCAATTGGATGATTCCAACTCTTTACACAAGAAATGGTTGGGAATCACCATTTCCATCCATGAAAACAAGGTTGGCTTTGGGGCACCAGGCACATCTTACGAATTCGTTGAACTTATGTTATACAACCCCTCGCAGTGCCGACACACTCCTATGACCAACCGTGGGCCGTGTTTTTAGTTGGCTATAAACAGCTTTCTCATGAACAAAATGCAATCAAACTTTGGCTGCAACTCATAGTCTTGAAATTTTGAAATGGATTTGATCCACACCCATGCTGCAGTCCTCTTCCCCCTTCCCCCCCCACAAAAAAACAAGACAACAAATCAAAATCAAACCAACATTTTTTTAAAGAGTTATTTTCACCTTTACCTGGACAAACGATCCAATCTGACGAGCATATTTCTCAAATGGGTTGGTGCAAAACCACCACCTTTCGCATTTTATCACTGCAGTGACTTTTTTTTTTTTGCAAACCTTCGGTTTCGAACGAAGGGTCACGTTTGTTGAAAAAAAATAACGGATCCTGAGAGTCGTTCGAACTGGACTTTTAAAGGCGTCACGAAAGGTGGTTTATGGAAGGCCCCGGTATTTGTCACCGAAAAAAAACAGTTTTTTTTTTGTCCACCAAAAATAAAGGCCGAAACCTGGTGGGGCGCCATCAACGTTGTTGGAGCTATTTGTTTCTTTTTTTTTTGGAGTCGAACATTTTTTCACATGGAAAATTTCTCGCAAAACGTTACCCTGCACCCTGGGGGGTGTCCATCATTGCGAAGACCGAGAAAAATCCACAAAAAAAATGTCTGTTTCGATGGTATTTCGATATCGGCGTAATTGCATGTTGTTTGTCAGAGCTGGGAGATTTCAATATTTTGATCATCACCCACTTGGAGTTCCCCAAAAGATCCAGTAGATGATTGGATCTATTGAAACAAGACAACCAATATTCCTTTGTTAGGAAATTTGCCAACTTCACCACAAAATCGATCTCTAGGGACACCTTAAAAAAGATCAATGGACCGGCTCCAAATTGGTGAGGTTGACGCTGTTGGAAACTGCGGCGTGTGAACGACCTCGCTTGGCGAGGTCGAGTTGTGGTGAAGGGATTCAGTTTCCACCAACTTGGAGACGACTCGTTTGACTCGTTGAAGCTATTTATGGACCTACCGGGGCAAAGTATAGCAAGCTGTTCCAGTAATTAGTCACTCCTTTCGGTGAAAAGTCAGGGAATTGAATTACCCCCCAAAATGTTGCGAAACATGCAGGTTTAGGAATTATATAGTAATTTACCCAGATGGATCCTTTTTTTTTCCAAAGAAACTTTGGATGATAAGTTTTCTAACCAAACTATCATGTTGTGGGTTCATGATTCATGATTTGCTGTATCTATTTGGGTGTGTTAGTAAGTAAGAAACCTACACTCCGGTAAACTAACCTAGCAATGGGAAATCCACGATTTGAAGATGTACCTCCTGTTAAAAATGGTGGTTTTCCAGTGCTATGTTAGTTTACCAGAGGGTATATTAATAAATTGCATTTCAGTATATAGGTGGTTTCAACAGAACTTTTTTATTTTTAGCCGTTATTATACTTGGGGAAGAGATTTCCAATTTTGTCAATACGTTTCAAAATGAAATTGAAATGCCCCTGTCCAAAAATAGCTAGCACAGGATCATCATGTCCCCGTTGCCCTTGTGGTACAGCACATGATCACTCTTCATGGATCCAGAATCTTCGGTCAGTTTTTAATAAAAGTAATCCACCTGATACCCTAAACAACCATTTTTTAATGGTTGTTTCAAATATTTTCTATTTTCACCCTTACCTGTGAAATGATCCAATTTGACTAATATTTTTCAGATAGGTTGAAAACACCAACCAGACCATTTTTTAATGGTTGTTTCAATTAGATGATTCCAAATCTTGACATAAAGAAATGGTTGGAAATCACCATTTCCATCCAATTTAACAATGGTTGTTTCGGGTTGCAGGCATGTGTTAATTTCTGCCAAAATTTCTGATTTCGTTTTTGTTATCTCAGTTTTCTGGATCTGAAGAACTCAGAAGGCTTCTGGGCATGGAAATACATTGCACGGTCCAACGTCGTGAAGACGTTGGACAAAAACTAGGTGGTGGTTTCAAACAGTTTTTATTTTCACCCCGAACTTTGGGGAAGATGATCCCATTTTGACTTTTGCATATTTTTCAGATGGGTTGAAACCACCAACTAGAAAATGTTTGGTGAAAAAACCCGAAACCTTTTCGGGAGCGAGTGGATGGAGTCTTGAATGGTATATCATGTATAGCGTGTCATTCTGTTGGAACCTTGACGAGGTGTTTACCCTAAAACTAAAAACATCACTGAATGAAATCTATGAGATGTCATAAGCATTGTCATTGAGTTTTGCTCTCTAAGCGTCCCAAGCTCATTGAGGCTGGCTACAAAAACGCCAAAACAAACTCAATCTTGGCATGTTTCGCAGTGTAAAGATACAAACCGCCGCGCAGAAGAAAAAAGGGTGTCCATCTTGCATGGTCCTATTGCATCATAATTGTTTGTTTCTTCCATGTCGCACTTCTGCAGCCTATTCTTTGTTTTTGTTTGTGGTTCATGTTTGTGGTCGATTATTCATTATCCTATCAAATATATGGATAGGATCTCCTAAGGGTAACCATTAAACCCGCTGTTTGGACGCGATACGTCCATCAACACCATGCTAGGTGAATCTGTGGGCCGACAAATGTCTTCACAAAAAGCTGGGAGTTCCACCGAAAAAAACCCTCTGGCAAACTAACGCAGCCATGGTAGCCCCATTTTCAATAGGAAATACATCTGAAAAATCCGGGTCCATATTCCATTGCTATCCTTTTTTCAGCGCCACTGTTTTCCAATACCAACACACAGCGTTTCCCAGTGCCAGGAGGTTTGTGAAACAACAGGTGCCTCTTTTGGTTGGGTTTTTCAAAAAAAAACACCTTTTTAGTAAGCGGGGGGCTTAAGTTGGTTTGTTCTTTTTTCCGATAAGGAGGACATTAAAAAGAAAAACACACTCTGAAGAATTACCGTAGTCCTTTCATACTGTTGATGGTTTTTCGAAATCCGGCGAGCACCACCTGGGATGTATAAAAACCCGTCCTAAATAATGGGATTTCAACTACCAACCTCAACTGGTGAACACCGGATTTCTGGTTGCCATCAACAGTAGCATTTCCATCTGGATAGCTTCGATTTTTCACTTACCTAGACTTCAACAAAGTGGGCCCGAGATCCAAGTGGAGATACAACTACTTGGAGTAGGGTTATAATGCCCACAAAAATGCATTTATTTTCGGCCAAAAAATAAGGTAGGGGTTCCTACAATGGTGGTACCCAACAACCATGGGTTTTCCTACTAAAAATGATCATTTTGAGGTGTTTTGGTGGTACCACCATTTAAGGAAACACCCATACATATAATCACTAGGGGCCTATCAAAAATACCAAGCTTGAAGCTGCCTTCTTCAATTCAGGAGTTCCGGCTGATCGCGGATGTGTGCGCCACCAAGGCGCGGTGATGTGGTGGTAGAAACCCCTGGTGACGTGGTTTGAATGTAAGGTGTTCTTTTTGCCAGATTCATGGGGGGGTTAAACAAACCATCAATGGAGTGAAACCTGGTTCCCTTAATAGGTGGTAATTAGGTATCATATAATCACCCAATTGGCAGGAAAAATACCACTTATATACGACTTATATATTGCATATATTGCCAATTGGGGTGATTATATTCTACCGATCCCACCTATTAAGGGAACCAGAAACAACCATTGAAACCACTATACCCTAAGGATCCTGACCCCTCAAAGGCCGCCCGGCGTCATTTTGAGGACCTGGCAAGACCCCATACGTAATACAGGGACCCTCCATTGGCGGGTCATCCATGATCCTTAGGGGCCTTAGGGTACTTGGATTTTGTTTGTAATAACAACGTGGAACGTTAACAACCATTTTTTAGAAATGAATGGAAATGGTGATTCAGTGATTTCCAACCATTTTTCATGTAAAGATTTTGGTTCATCATCGAACTGAAACAACCATTAATGGATGTTTAGGGTACCACGAGACCATTATACTTGGATTTGTTTTTTTTTTTGGGGTGATTTTTTGCGGATTCTACCAGAAATCACCAGTAAACACCATCATTTGGGAGAATATGTTGGGAAACTTTTTCCCAGGCATCGAAGAAGCAAATCTAAATGACCCCCAAAGTAAGAGATGTCCCAATGAATGGTTACACTCTGATCAAACTAGCAGTTTGCCCCTGAATGGTGCTTGGGAGACTATTTTTCCCTTTGGGTTTCAGCCTATTTTCGAGGTTTTTGCTGTTCGTTTCGGGGGAGGCTAGTTCGGGCTGATGGTTTAGTACAGTACAGAAACTCCTACGACAAAGGATTATCACTTTGAAACATCAGCGCAAAAAATCTGCCTACTTAGAGGTTCCGGATACTTAGTAAGTGGATAGTAACCAGGGTTATAACTTCTATAAGGGGGTTATATGTCCCCAAATCCTAGGGTTATAAGCCTACATATAACCAGTTACATCCAGTATCCTGAACCTCTGAGAAGTGAATAGGCAAATTGACTGAAAGTTTTAGAGATGGAGGTAATACTGCCCAGATGATAGAACATATGGAACAACCTCTCCAAGCCAGCGTTGAATATACATCCTCCCTCCAAAACTAGCTTGTGGCCTCACATATTTTTTTATTTTCACTCCTATTTGGGGAAGATTTCCAAGTTGACTAATATTTTTCAGATGGGTTGAACCCGCCAACAAGAAAACATATCAAAGTCTCAACAAAACTCTCAGAATTTCATCTGCAAAAAGGTTACGACTTTCAAGAACCAAGCCGGAACCCCGCTTGTATTCATTCCACCCCAGAAGTCTTCCTTCTCGAAGAAACAAAAAAGGGAACATTGTAAAGCATGTTTGTCCCCTGAGAATTGCAGTAAATTTATATCATCTCATCAATTCTTCAGGTGGTTTCCATTTTTCACCTCAAAACTTGTTTGATGATTACGACTTAGCTCATATTTTTCAACTGAATGGTGAGAGAACCACCACCTACACCACCCCCAAAGTTTAACATGCAACCTGAACTGATTTATATAGACGATTATTTTCCAAATAGAAACTCCTTTTCCAGGGGTTGATTTTCCGGTCCACCATGTTAAACGTCAGGGGTGACATGTCTCTAAACCATTTGGGATTTGAATTCAAACCGCCAAAAATGCAAAAATGATACCCTCCCTACAACTAACTGCAAAAAAAAAGCCTGAAAAAAAAAGAGATAGGACCCGAACCCCACCCAAAAAATTCCAAGGATCATCTCATTTTTGTTGGTCAAAGTTACTCACCCGGAAGTTGTTTAGCTCACCTTCCGTTCCGTGGTCACCTGGGAATCGACTTGATATCCTTGCGACCTCTCAGGGTCCTTTAGCCAAGTTGTTGGTTACTCTTCCAGCTTTTCGTCCTACAGGAGCTCCACAGGTGGGTTGTTAAGTTGTTGAGGTGTTGCTGGTTGCTGGGGTCGCAGGTTGCAGGTTGAGGTAAAAGCTTTCCTTCCACCAAAAAAGAAAAAATCAATTGGAAGCTAGGTTGGGTCAATTTTTTTTGGTTGGTAAAGAGATAGAGTGACTTCTTTGGTTCTAGGTCTTTTTTCTTCACCTTTAAAACAAATTAAACAACCTATACCATCCATGTATGGTATATTTACCTACAGTTGGTTGTTTTGAATGGTAAAATATGGTAAATGTAGGTATATATACCATACATGGATTCTATGGGAGAGAATGTACATTTTTTCGAAAACGAGTCGTTGTAGTTTGACAACTGGACGACTGGACTTGAAGGATGGAAGTGCAACTTGAACATTCAAAGAATAGCCATGTAAATCATGACTAAATTTGTGGTTTCATTGGATTCAAACAAATTCAAAGAGTCAGGATTTGTCAAGGAAAATGGTTTTCATTTGAAATCCTGGCGTAATTAAAATCAACTTCTCAGAATTCACGGACACCTTGCTTGGAAGATTCCAAGTTGGTGAAGACCGGTGCCACTTGAGCAATGAAAAAAAGGGGTCGCTGGTTGTTTAGGGTTTATAAGGGATGGAATACTACCCAGTCATATGGGGATTATTTCACAAACCATTATAGTCGGATCACTATCAACGAACCAGGTTTCAATGGAATGCCATATTGGTTCACATTGCTCACTTACTGCCTTCACGACCCTCCAAGTCTTTTTTCTCACCCTAACGATCCTGACCCCTCAAAGGCCTGGCGTCATTTTGAGGACCAATACACACCTACGTAATACAGGTTCAAACTTTCCTTCCATTGGAGGGTCATCCATGATCCTTGCCGGGGAGATTGGACCATTGATGTCCAGGCCGCAGCTAATCCGTTGATGAGCATGATGGCTGGCAGAAGACTCAGTTTCTTCAAGTCACCCAAATCATCAGTTATGAAAACACAAAATCCCATCGTTCGAGGAGAGATGGCATGAGTTAAGTCATGCAAGAAAATTCCCACTGTGAATTGTGAGACAACTTTTTTTTTGGTTGGCTTACAAGTAATATCTAAAGTGTATAAGTTTTTCTACAACGTTTTGGATCAGAAAAAACATCATAGTACAAAATGGTCAGCAACTAAGAACTCGACTCCTGGAACTAAGTTCATTCATCTCCCGAAAATTGGGTACGGAGAAGATGATTTAAAATAGGGGTCCCTAGGCTTCCAAAACACGTGTTGTTGGTGTTGGTGTTGTTGTTGTTGTTGTTGTTGTTGTTGTTGTTGTTGGTGGTGGTGGTGGTGGTGGTGGTGTTGTTGGTGTTGGTGTTGGTGTTGTTGGTGTTGTTGTTGTTGAGGTTGTTGTTGTTGTTGGTGTTGGTGTTGTTGGTGTTGGTGTTGTTGTTGTTGTTGTTGTTGTGGTTGTGGGTGTTGTGGTTGTGGTGGGGTAGTGGTTGTTGGTTTTGTTGCTTCTGCTGTTCTGAAGACGCATGATTCCCAGGCAACCATTTTTGGTTCGAGATGTTTCAGCAGTAGTAATCATGATATGTTATATATGTATATGTATATGATATTTAGATTAGTTTCTGATTTCAGGGGCGGTTTTTGACAGTTCTTCTATGCTAGAAGTGCTTTCCGCAGTGACTGGTGAATCAATTGCCGTTTTTGAAGAAAAAGCCTTTGCAGAAGGTTCGGTGAAGGCCTTAAAACAGCGCTTGGCACAGAAGATCGGCGTCCCACGCTTCCGACTACGGCTCCTTCAAGACAACTGCCCACTGGATGATAGTCAAATCTTGATCGAGAATCAGACTTGGACCCTTCAAGTTGTACAGCTTGTGACCCTGGACTTTCAGTTTCCTGACATGGAGCAGGATCAGGGCATCATGGCGGCATGTTGGGTAGATGATGACAAGCTTCTTGAGCAGTCACTTGAACCAGCCACGGAATCCTAATTTTGAAGATGCAAATGCAATGACGCCCTTGTGTGGGGCATCCTTCCATGGAAGTCTCAAATGCGTGTCTTTACTCATAGAAGCAGGTGCCAACAAAGACCAAGGCAAGACCGATACTGGAGCAACGCCTCTTTACATAGCAGCTCAGAATGGGCACCTTGAAGTTATCCGAGTTCTGGTTGAGTCTGGTGCCAACAAAGACCAAGGCACCACAGATACTGGAGCAACGCCTCTTTTCATAGCA
>DF240176.1:42663-61422 GCA_000507305.1 Breviolum minutum Mf 1.05b.01
TGTGACCACTCTATGTGAGCACTCTATGTGTGGCCACTCTATGTGAACACTGTTTGGGAGCACTCTATATGTGAGCACTCTTATGTGTGACCACTCTATGTGTGACCACTCTAGGTGAGCACTCTATGTGTGACCACTCTATGTGAACACTCTTTGTGGGAGCACTCTTTATGTGAGCACCCTATGTGGGAGCACTCTACATGTGAGCGCTCTATGTGTGACCACTCTCTGTGAGCACTCTATATGTGAGCACTCTATGTGTGACCACTCTATGTGAACACTCTTGGGCCGGATGTTGCAGAACACCGAAAAGTACGAAAATTACCAGGAAACACCGACTTCAGTTCTTGGGCCGGATGTTGCAGAACACCGAAAAGTACGAAAATTACCAGGAAACATCGACTTCAGTTCTTGGGCCGGATGTTGCAGAACACCGAAAAGTACGAAAATTACCAGGAAACATCGACTTCAGTTCTCGAGCCGGATGTTGCAGCGCCAAAAACGTCAAAAAAGCACGAGTTTTATTGTAAAAACACCGTTCAAGAGCATTGGAGAACACCGAAAAGTACGAGAATTGCCACGAAAAATGAACATTGAAGAATTTCCAAAGGCATAAAACTACGAAAATTTACAGACGAAACCCGTTTTAGACCCTTTCAAGAGCACCGCAGACCACCGGAAAGTACGAGAATTACCACGAAAAATGAACATCGAAGAAGTTGAAGAGCCGGAAACTAAGAAAATTTACAGACAAAACCCGTCGCCGTCGGTCGCGGCCACCCGAAAACTACGAAAATTCACAGACGAAACGAACATGCAAGCACGAAACCACGAAAATAGCGATGAAATCTGTGCACAACCCGTCCGCCACCTCGATCTAGCCACCCCGGCTTTTACTATTACCGTAAGAACCCCAAGTGTTACCACACTGTTTGGGGAATAATATTCTTTAGAGTGACCTCATAGTCCAGCCTTTTCATTGGGTTTTTTCAGGCCTAAAAACACCAAACAACCTCAGGAGGTATTTATTTGGAAGACCTGGGGGATGGAATGGAATCTTTCCTTTTTTTTGTTTAAGTGAATTTCGTGAGCCTTTTTACAATTTCATGGTAACTGGATGGGATAACGGTAAAGGAATGGATTCTTGATTTTCTGCTGGGATGTCCATGGTACTTAGTAACTTGATTATAACCCCAATATAAGTAGGTTGTAAGTCCCTTAAATAGGTTATAACCCAACTTACTAACTAGTTACTAACTTCCATGGACATCCCAGTGGCCGGAAATCTGTCAAAAAAAATGACATCTCCCACCTAGAATCACCCTGGAATGGCCCACAAAATGGGCCTTATACCCATAATGGCGAACTTGGGGTTCTCGACTTATACAGTAGTTGAAAAGTACATGGCTAACCGTCCCTACATATTGGTTTATAAGGGGCCCTTTACTAACCTACCTTTTGGTATCGGCAAGCCATCTATTTTGACCTTAAAGGTAACTGGTTTACGGGGCCAATTTGTATTTTTATATTTTTTTCCCACAGCAATTTACCTTAAAGATTCCACGACTCCACGACGTTCTGGGGAGCCCTTTTTTGTGGTCGCTGCCAAAGGTGCTTCTGGAGGTATGCCACAACAACCTGGTATTGGATGGAGGTTGGACCAATGGAGGATTTTTTTTTGGGTTGAAGTGGTTCCTCCAGGAAACTAACATGGCTGGCTGAAAATCCACCGGATTTCCACTTAAGGAAAATACATCTGAATAAATGGGTGTTTTAGTTGAAGTACCTAGTACCCTCCGGCATGAGTTGATGACTTTGAGATTTTTTCTTTAGGGATGTTAGTTTTATCGCTGCATCAATCAGAAGTGCTCCGGTGCTGAGAACTTGAAGATGTGCAAAAAACCTTGATGATTCAACAGCTGGTCACTGTTGCGTTTTTGTTTTGAAAGTTCAAGGTACCGGTGATGGAAGGCATCATGCAGGGATGTAAAAAGCCTGGTAAATAATGGAAAATTTACCATATCAACTGGTGCAGAATTTCTGAACCATCAACAGTTTTAGTCATGTACTAAGGGCCGTTTTGAGGCAGTTTTGGAGGTAACTTTTGGGCGTGTTTTTTGCAACAGTGTTTAGGGATCCCTAAGGGTGTTTCAGGTGTCCATGCCTTTCACACAAGGTGTAGGATGTGTTTTCTGCCAAGCAATTCCGGGGTCTTGGCCATTACAATTTTAACCCTACTTGTACACAAATTCAAGATGTTTCCACCCCAAAAATGATGGGGCCGTGTCTATGTGTTTATGTGTTTATTGCTATCTCCGGCTTGAAACATATGGCCAATTTTGGGTATCCACTCGTTCAATTTCGGGGCTGCAGGTGAGGTACGCTGACATCAGCATAGACCGAAGCCGCAACTGTCCGATTTACGGATTGTAGTGAAAGAAGTCAGCCACACGACTTTGGGAAGGGAAAATATATACCCTCCCTGAAACTAACAGCAAAGGATCCAAAATCAACGGTTGGAAGATGAAATTTCCTGTTGGGATGGCTTATTTTTTGGGGCATACGAGTTTGATTAATCTTCCACCATTGTAATATCTTGGATCTAGTAACAATCACCATTTTATTGATTAAAATCAGCAAGGTGTTTTTTCTCGAACCAAGTGGCTGTTTAGGACGTACCATCTTCTTACCATTTTTAAAGCTATTGACGGCATACCCCCTTCCAGTCTGACTTGGTAACACTGACCTTTCAACTTTGGTCTCATTGCTTCACTTTCCGCAAGGGCCATTGTCCATCATTATCCTGAGTTTTCAGTGAAAAGATCCATCACAACTTCATAGGATCCCACAACTGATGCATTTTCGGAAAAAAAAGTGATTCTCTCCGGGTTCAATTCACACAGATCCCGTGTCCATGGGGCGAATCTTGGGTTTGTTGCAAGGTTGCAATCTGAGAGTTTACTTGGCTGGATTTTATCTCCCACCTGTCTCGATACAGCTCTCTACAAGGCGATTTGAATACAGGGGAAATTCCTGGGAACATTTGGGTAAAAGGGTGGAGAGGATTGCCATCTATACATATTTATACGCCATCAAGTTCGGCCATTTGGAAAGAGTTTTTACAACCTCAGGGTTGTTGGAAAACCCACGAGTTGCTTGGTAACACAAAGAAAAAGCCGCGTTTTGAACACAAAGTTGCAGGGAAAATGTTGAGAATGCTAATTCACCACAATAACTAAAAGACTACAGCCCATCCTGGAAGACTTAGTAGATGGAATTGGAGTACATATGCATCTCATCACCAAGCATTTCAGGTACCTAAAATGGAGGTGCTCACCTATATAAGCTGTATGTAAGGCTTATGTAAGGGAAAACCCACCGGAAAAATGGCCTTGCAAGGTTCAGTACCTCCATTTTAGGTACCTGAAACTTTTGGTGATCTCACCCCCAATAAGAATTGAATCCATATGAGCAGCTGAACAAAAACGAGAATAGGTTCTTTGGGTTGTATCGGGGGGCTTTTTCTCCCTTGTTTAAGCCATTGAATTTCCAGTACATTTGCCTTAACTGATAGCCTGACCAAAAGAGAAAACCATAACCCATCAACAAATCATATTTTGGGAGTCTCAACTTAGGCGCTTTTGCGTCTAAATGCCTCTTATTTTAGAGTGGGGATGGTATTTGAGTCACATCTTGCATCCAACAAACATCATACACATCACCTTTTTGTTTCATCTAAGGGATCTATATAAAGGGGATTTCTTGGTAAGATGATAATCTTAGGCAACCTTTTGGTAATCCCTAAACACAATAGCTTCTTTGAGATTTTGTGATTGTTTGGTAAGCCACTTAATCCACTAGTGTTTCTTAATTTTAAGCGTTTTGGGACCTGTACGCTTTGGCAAAAAAGGAATGTGAAAGCATTCAGAACACAACTTTTACTTCTTCAAGGACTTGATTACATGTGCTTAATCTAACCCATAGGATCCATGGAATCCATGTAGTGTACATTTACCTATACATATACATTTACCATAAATATCATCTAAATGTGGGAAATTCTACCAGTCTCATGGATCCAAAGGGTAAGAATCTAAAGGAAACCTCATGTTCGGGATGGTGACCCATGACGACCTAAGCTCCCCATCAAATTGACATTACCGTGGCGTGCCAAAATGCACGATAGAAATTGGAATACCACGGCTTTTTTATATACCTGTGCAAGCCCTTGCAAACTTGATTTCTACTAACTTGGCACTTGCAAACAACAAATGAACACGCAAAGTATTGACATATTGTGTAAAAATCATGACCTCCGGTAAAACAAACAGCGCAGTGGACCGTTTGGATAGGAAAAGAGTGCCCGCTCGGTGCACTTCTCTGGACGCCTAAGTTCTCGAAGCCGTGCTTCCGTCGAGTCGGTCCGGGGGTCCTAAGGTTGGACGACACGAACGGCGTTTGTTTGGTCCCAAACTGAAGAAGCAGTGGTGATGAAATCATATGAAAACAAGATCTGTTTTGTGAATATAGTTGTGATATTCTAGCAGATAGATGTAGCTGATTGGTTGCCTTTTGTCGGTTGAAATTGAAACGCCTCAACTGACACGACCGGAGGGTATTTCTTTAAGGTTTAAAGTGGAAATGCTCAAAAAGCGAAGAGAGATTCGGAAATCCATTGTGTTTGATGATTAAAAGGTATCTATAGGAAGGAAATGGAAGGAAGGTATCAATAGTCAATTTACTTGAAGGGAAACTTGGAATGGATACCTTTCAATGATTAAAGAATAGGTATCCATTATTTACTATTGGCTATTGAAAGAGAAATGAAGGTATCAAGAGTCAAGTTATTGGAAAATGACCATTTTGATTCTTTAGGTCGACTTTTTGCCAGTCGAAATCAATGTTTGTTGCCAGCAGTGGTGTTTTTTTTTTGGGGGGGGAATCGTGTTGTTCCGGGTCCCAGGTATGTTCGGGTTTAGGGATGGGAATTTATTCTCTGAAGTTGGAGGTTGATGAAGAAATCAAAGTCAAGCAGAAATACTGTTGAACTTACACGGGTTTTCAGTATTTATACATCCCAGGTGGTGATCGCAGGATTTCTTCCATTATAAAGGAGAGAGTTTCATGGTGAAGAAGCGAGGTGAGAAAAGACTGACTCGAGTTTACCACAGCAGGCTGCACTAGACAGGTATATCAGGACTTATAGTAAAGTGCTAGATGAATTGCACTTAATCAACCTGAAGGACGGACCCTCCAATTCAAGGGTTTGAACCTGTATAGCAGAGGTAATAGGGTCTTCAAAATAGCCAGTTTTGGGGGGGTCAAGATTCTTAGGGTAAAGTTTTGCCAAGCTTCGGTCCCCCCAAGACAAAAATGGTCACGGCAAAATGGTTTTAGGGGTGTCAGTATAAGGAACCAAGATTTCATGTCAGCAGCTTTCCAAACCGCTTGAGGTACAACGACTCCTTCGGGATACGGTGCAGGAGGTGCTTTCCAACAAAAAAAACGGGGACCGTTTGTTGGAGGCCCATGAAAATCATGAGCCTCTTAACTAAACCCCCTTAGAAATATACCACCTGGAAAGGATCGATGGCGATCGCCACTCCAATGTATTGGTAAAAATCATAGCTCCTTACTAATAAGCCACCGAACTTGGGAGTGGCGTGGCTACGCGCCATCGATCCTTGAAACCTAGGGTGTATGGGGTTTAGATAAGCCGGCCTTATTAAGGGAAGCCAATGGTAGGTCAAAGGAGGTTGGTGGATCCACTCACCTGGTTTCATGGTTTCATGGAATGGAACCCTGCGGTTCGGTTCGGTGATGAAGGTGGCACACCCGAAGGACTGAGAATATATGACGATTGATTCCTAAGGTAAAAAAACGCGTGTTTGGTTCTTTGTAAAAAATGGTACACCATGCAAAAAATATAAACACATCACCTTTCAGATTTGGGAATATGTTTTTTTTCTTCCAATTTTCTGTTTCCAACCACCTGAAGCAAATCCAATCTAATCTAAGTACATTCGAAAATGGGACTATTCTCATGATTTGACTACTACCCTCTAAAGGGGATTATAGGATCTTGTGTAGGGGATCACACCCTGCCCTATGGAGTACTACATTTGTAATAGCCCCTGAAATGGGAATCCGATTCTAGTCCGGACTGAACAGGGTGAGAGGGTCATTGGCAATTTCCTGACTTCACTACCCATCCCCAAAAACATACCTGGTACCCTGAACATTCATTTTTTAAGGGTTGTTTCAGTTGGGTGATGCTTTCCAAATATTTTCCATATAAAAATGGTTGTTTCACCACATGTTTCATCCAACCAGTTGCAGTTTCGGTGGGTTTTTTTGACCGCAACTTGGGGAAGATTCGAATAATCCATTTTGAGCCTAGTTTTTTGGGTTGTCCACCCTCCCAGTGTTCCAGTCATAAATGAAGGTTTAGGTTGGGATTCCCTACTAAAAATGTAATAATCCTGGTGGTGACTGGAATCCTGGAATCCTTCAATGTGCTTGGTGTACGACCTCTGACACCTTGCACATCCAAGATTGCTTGGAGCTCAGAACTAAAGTGGAAAAAGGTGACTGGAATCCCGGAGCAGGGGGACAACCCAACATAGTGTCATCAATGACTCTACCTGTTTTGATGACCTGCGCGCATAATTTTCAATGGGGTCATTACCAACTACTGTTGATGGTTCAGAAATCCCATTCCCAACCACCTGCGATGGTGCTAAAACCTTGTGAAAAATAGGATTTCAACTACCAACCTCAACCTGGTGAGTGAACGAAGAGTTGTTCCACCAACAGTAAGCTCCAGTCATCTGCGAAAAACTTTTGGGGGAGGGGAACTCCAAGTGGTAAACCCAGGTACTTCGACAAGGTAGCAGCATCATTGCTCCCTTGTTGCGTTCCGGCGAGGTGGGGCTCGGGTTTCAAACACCTTTCTAAAGAAAGGGAATCCAAGGGAGGGGAAGTAGAAACATGGAGAAGTTCAATGAATGGTTAAACATTTGGAAAAACAAATGGCAATGTTCTAGGTGGTGGTTTCAAACATTTTGTATTTTTATCCCTATCTGGGGAAGATGAACCCAATTTGACCAGCATAGATATTCATTTGATCAAGTTTAGAGAAGTACCCTCCCTGAAACTAACAGCAAAAGCCCCTGAAAATTGATGGTTGGAAGATTACCTTCATTTTGGAAAGGCCCATTTCCGGGTGCGAACTGTTCGTTTCAGGGAGTGCATTCATCTAATAGAAGTTTTGCAATCGATTGGAAGAGGATTGCATGTCTTGGAGAAGGAGGAAAGGGTAGTGATTTCCAAGATATTGGCCTAAATGAGAAGCATTGTTGGGGTGGCAATTGCGACAGGCCAGCAGAAATGCGGTGGTCGCCTGGTTTGCTGCTTTGATTACTGGTTCACAAGCAAGGACCGGAGGCTAAGGCGTCTGAGGCTAAGGCTTACAAACAAAAAAGAGTAGGAACAACTTAAAAGCATCCTTTTCTTTCAAACCCCAAAAACGTCAACACTTTTTCTGGAAAGAAAACCGTTTGAATCGGAACCCCTTTAATTTCCATCCGGCTCGGCCGTGGGAATTTTAGCATTCCCTCATCTTCCAGTTCACTTTGTATTTGGAACCACGCCCCCAAATACCAATATATCAGGTAACTAGACCCCTGGTTCCAAATAGGGAACTGTAAGATGAGGGTATCATATGTATGTAATTATACTGTATATTTATGTATATGTATATATTTATATCAGATTGTTGGGCAGGGTTGACCTTGAAAAACATAAAGTCGTCATGGCTGGCTGAAGGGGAGAGCCGTTCGTCCGTTGCCAGGACGAAAAGTGCCAACATGATGGACCAGGCCGGGATTGCCAGGATCACGTGATCCTGCTTGATATTTGCATCATCTGAGATGGAGAAAAAGCCATCCAAATTTCAAAGGAGAAACTACCAACCTTTAAATTGCTGCAGGATTTTTTGTGCATGGTTTCATATATATATATATATATACTGTGATGCATTTGGAACAACATGAGTATATATATATACCCTATTTATTTTGAGGCATACTTTTCCACTGCGTGGACCAACCACCGGCTTTCATTTTTAGGGTTTGGGTTGGCAATGAGCCGGAGAATTTCAATGAATGGTTAAACATTTGGAAAACAAATGGCAATGTTGTTTCGCCCATGTCTCCCCCATTTTTGACAGGGGAAAAAACCGACGGCTTTTTTGGCGTTTCATCTAATCTCGAAACATGTCGCTCCAATGTTTGGAAGCTGATCGCGTCAGGGTAAAAGCAACCACTTGGATGTCTCGTTGGAAGTTAGGATCAATGGTTAGGATCAACAGGATATTTCACCTACGTTTAAATGGGGTATATTGGAGTTATTTCACCACCTGGGATGTGTAAAACCTTGTAGATAATGGGATAAACTACCAACCTCAACTGGTTAGCCGGATCTCTGAACCATTAACAGTATCATTTTCCGATAATTACAACACACCCCGACATCACACACCCGTTCCGGCGATCCCCCTACTTCCTAACCCAAGTATGAATCCAAGAAGTCATAACCTGTTGGTAAAGTTGCCTCGGGGTGTGTTTTTTAGCTCGGTGTGTTGAAACAGTCCTTCAGAATCATGTGAGAGTCTATACTTGGATGTCCCAGGAGGGTAGACTCAATGGTAGTAGTAAATAACTTAAAACCTACTTATAAATGGGGTATATTGGGGTGAAATAACCTGCTGATCCTAACCTTTTACCAAATTCCTGGAACATCCAAGTATCCTTCATTCTTCAAACCTCCCGAAACGGTTCCTTCACCGGAAACCGAAACGGTGGTTCAACCGAACGACCGGGCGGTACGTAGGGACAAGGCCCACAGGGCTTCCTTCAGATGCTGGAACATGCGCCGGGGGGCATGGTGGATCGGCTGGCGAGGTTAGCGGACCCCTATGTCCTCCAAAAGGTGATAGGGGTCAATTGTAGTTATATAGTTGGCCAATGGCTAAACGGCTTAAACTTTTTGGGGATTACATATTTAGGGAACATCAAATTCAAGCCCTTACTTCAGGATCCATTGGCTAAGTGAGTTTAGTGATAGGGGTCTATTTGTGTTTTTTGGGTAGAAACTGTTGGAAACTTCTTCAATTGGGATCCTCTTTGTTTTGTGCATCTAGTCTGAAAGGAAAGATGTAAACAACTCCAAGAAAAATCCAGCAGAAAAGAGCATCCAGGAATATGAAAGGGACTCCAAAGTAAACCCCAAAAAAGCCAAGAATATATATCCAAAAAATGTGCCTTTTTGGGGCCTGAAAAGAGTACCCCAGTTAGATAGATGACTATTAAAAACCGCCCCAAAGAGGAACAAAGGCAAAGGTAGTGGGGCACTTGCGAGGGTTTTCACACCCTACTTGGAAAATCGGGCCCCATGACTTGGATACCGTGGTTAATAAGCATGGTGCTTGTGAGTCCCCAAGACCTGTGGTTGTGTTGTTCCCCTTCCAAAACGCCCGAACTTGATGGCGGTTAAAAAAATGGGGGGGGTGATCCTAACTACGCGTCCTGGGATGATCCTCCAAGTATGGTCCAACCTGGGGTTTCCCCCAGTCATAGTTGCCAGGTGTCGGTGGAGATGTGAAAACTTCATCTTCCTCGAATCTACCTTTCTAACCTGACATGCAGTTGATGGAAGACATCCTGGTTTCCTAGTTGACTTAGAGAATCTCCCATAGAGAATGACATGTAGATGCGAAAGCTTTCATACATATTTGCACGAAAAAAGATAGCTTCCCAAAATGGAATCCCAGCAAAAATTCCGGAACTTGGTGGGGAACTTCCCAGCATTTTTCCTTAGGGCTTACCTTTTTTTTCGGGAGTGGTAGTCGATATGTATCAACTGAGCCTTCACCGGATTTTTCACGATCCCTGGGCCCCTCTAGGTCCATGCCTTTGGATATGCAGCTGCAAATGCAGATCATGAAGGTTGCTTCGGGGGGGGGGGGGGTAAGGTCACTGGATGTCCTGTGAAGGAAGTGCTACGGTTGATGATGGATGAAATCCGGGGAGAACTCACCAGTTGAGGGAAAGGTAGTTTTCTCCCACTTTTTCAAGGTTTTGTATGTTTTATACATCCCAAGTGGTGCAGTTTTTTTTACATCAAGAGTAGTAAAAGGTTAGGATCAGCGAGTTATTTCACCCCAATATACCCCCATTTATAGGTAGGTGAAATAGCCCACTTACAAACCATTGATCCTAACCTCCTGGGACATCCTGTAGGTGAAAGGGAGAAGATCTTTCGGTTCCGATGTTTTGTGAGGATGTAGCTATAGATTCTTCCCTATACATATCCCATGACCCTGGGCTTTATAGGTATAGGAGTTGTATAGGAGGGTTCCTATGATAAGGTACCGAGAAAAAAAATGGTGTCAACAAGTTTCCTTGATACTGTTGATGGACTAAAAAGCCGGCTGGTTGATTTTTGTGTTAACATCCCGGTAAATCGCTTGTCTATTTTCGTTTCGAATGATCCCCAACTGATGCAAGATTTTGCCTATAACAGTAGAAATTATTTGGATTTGTCTTTGGGTATGTCCGCGTAGTGGTCACAAAGATGTTTGTTCCATGGTTAGTTGATGTGTACCGGTTTGTTGTTGTTGTTGTTGTTGTTGTTGTTGTTGCTGTTGCTGCTGCTGTCCTTGGTTGTGTTGCTGCTGCTGCTGTTCTGAAAATGCATTATTCTCAGGGAACCACTTTTGGTTCGAGATGTTTCAATCAATGATATGTGATCTTCAAATTTGTTTCTGACTTCAGGGGCCTTTCTTTACAGTTGTCCCATGCTAGAAGTGCTTTCAGCAGTGACTGGTGAATCATTGGTTGTTTTTAAAGAAGTGGACTTTGCAGAAGGTTCAGTGAAGGCCTTAAAACATCGCTTGGCACAGAAGATTGGCGTCCCACGCTTCCGACTACGGCTCCTTCAACACAACTGCCCACTGGATGATAATCAAATCTTGATCGAGAATCAGACTTGGACCCTTCAAGTTGTACAGCTTGTGATCCTGGAGTTTCAGCTGCCTGACAGGGAGCAGGATCAGGGCATCATTGTGGCATGTGAGGACAATGATGACAAGCTTCTTGAGCAGCACTTGAACCAACCACGAAATCCCAATTTTGAGGATGCAAATGCGATGACGCCCTTGTGCGTGGCATCCCTGAATGGAAGTCTCAAATGCGTCTCTTTACTGATAGAAGCAGGTGCCAACAAAGACCAAGACCGGACAGATGATGGAGCAACGCCTCTTATCATAGCAGCTCACCGAGGGCATCTTGAAGTTGTCCGATTTCTGGTTGAGTCGGGTGCCAGCAAAGACCAAGGCACGACAGATACTGGAGCAACGCCTCTTTTCATCGCAGCTCATAGTGGGCACCTTGAAGTTGTCCGATTTCTGGTGGAGGCGGGTGCCAACAAAGACCAAGGCCAGACAGTGGATGGAGCAACGCCTCTTTTCATCGCAGCTGAGACTGGGCAGGTTGAAGTTGTCCGATTTCTGGTGGAGGCGGGTGCCAACAAAGACCAAAGCCGGACAGACATTGGAGCAACGCCTCTGTACGTAGCAGCTCAGAATGGGCACCTTGAAGTTGTCCGATTTCTGGAAGAATGATGATAGGGGAAGGTCAACTTGAAGTTGTCCGCTTAGTGGTTGGGTCTGCTGCCAACAAAGACCAAAGCTTGGCAGATGATGAAGCAACGCCTTTTTACATTGCAGCTCAGAAAGTGCAACTGCTGACTTGAAGTTGTTTGATTCCCATAGGTAGTGCCCGATAACAACAAAGTGTTTGGCGGCAAAAATCCTGAAGACCGATGTGTTTTTTTTGACCATGGTGAACTTGAATCGAATTTGCAAGAACTACGCCTTTTGGTTGGAAACTATTAGCTTTACACCAATGTAGAATTTCAGCGTAGCAGGGGAGGTTCACCTAAAATTGCCGGGGGGGCAAGTAAATGTCAAAGTGCTACAGGACCTCTGGACCTCACTTCCCCTCTCCTTAACATTTTTACAGAACTGGTGAAAAAGAAAAACAATCTAGGTGGTGGTTTCATATATTTTTTATTTTCACCCCTACTTGGGGAAATGATCCAATTTGACGAGCATATTTGTCAGATGGGTTGAAACCACCAACTAGCAATTCTACACTCTGGTAAACTAGCATAGCAATGGAACAGATACCCTTTGAACATGTATTCCTGTGAGGATATTCCATTGCCATGTTAGTTTATCAGAGGGTGACGCCGGAGACTGGGGACGTTGGGCTTGGGTTTGGTTGAATCGTTCACCCAGACCTTGTGCAGTTTGAACTATGCAAGCAGAAAGCCATGAAGATTTTTCCAAGAAGAGGAGAGAATGTCAAGGATTACTGTCAACAAGATACCCGATTTGGCAGTTTTGTTGATGGCAAACATTCTTAGTATCAGTAGCAACTGTCCAATTGCGATTGATTTTTTGGGAGTATATTTGGGCCAGGAACGTGCAACGCGCACCCATATTCATACCCTGCTTGGCCTTCGACATTCGTTTCTGAAGTCACCACGGACACTTGTAGCCAATGGTGAACCTGACTACACTTCTGGAGATTATAAATAGAAATAAATATATATAATATATATATCTATATATACAATATAGAAGGAACAATTTAAGAGAACATCAGTAGGAACAATTCGAAACAGTTTGCCCAAAACTTTGAACATTTCCGTTCAGTCCCAAATAGCAGAGCTGTTAGAACCTGGTATTATGTTTCCCTTCAAGATGGGCCGCTACCAGTTATAAGTGGAGTTGTAATAACCCCAAAAATCCCTAAAAGTTAGCCCATAGGCCTATAGGTATCTATGATTAGGTTTTTTTTTCACCCCAACTACCCATTTTATAAAGCCATTTATATTTGGAGGATCATCCCAATGACTTGAATGTGTTGGTAGTAAGCATGGTGATCATAAGTCCACACCCCAATTCCTGGGGTGTTGTGGGGACCCCTTCCAAATGGCCTAAATGAATGGCTTATAACCATCCCCCAAGCAGGCTCAAGCTTCTGGTTTTGCAACCTCGGGTCTTTGTGTAGCTTGGTGGATGGCGGGCAGGATGCGGTTTAACAGCCGGTTGTTGCTAGCTGTTAAACGAACAAAACCCCAAAAAACATCTAAAAATGGTAGGAACCATATATTTTCAAGGAGTGGAACTGACCACATCATTGCGGAGTAGATGGAACAAAAAATGAAGTTGAAAGATGGAAAGGATGAAGGGATGAGAATGTAGAGGCAATGGTATGGCATTGATTGAAACCAACAACCATTATGCTAATGAGAAGAGTCATGATGTCTACCTGGAACCCTAAACAACCATGTTTTAATGCATGTTTGGTGAAACAACCATTTTCTATGTACAGATTTGGAATCATCCAACTGAAACAACCATTAAAAAGTGGATGTTTAGGGTTCCAGGTATTTTTTATGATCCCAGGATCCCGGCTCCCTATTTCCCCGGGAACTGTAGACTGGGGGACCAGGGACTATAACCGGACTAAAACCTGAGGTTGTCGGCTGCAGTTTGCAGTTTGCATCTTCAAACACCCCAAGGGAAAAGTCCTCAAACACCAATCCTGCCCAAACAAAAAAACCTTCCAAACAAATGATGGCCATCTTCTCCGCAACATGAAAAAAGACACAAAGAATACAACACACCCGAAGAACTCGTGTGTATGTCGATTTTGTTCAAAATCCACTGATGAAGACATTACTTTCAAAACACCACCCACGACTTCGACAAGGGTATCATGGTTTTTGTTGGAATAAAGACATCAGGCAATGGTCAACTGGTGGTTTGGGTCTCGGTGGTTTGGGATTCGAATCGGGGTACCCTTAAGAATCCCAATCGCTTTCATGTTCGGTCATCCAATCGGAATCCAACCAAACCACCCAGTAACCATTTACCACGGGATCCCCAGGGTCCAACAGGGAATTATCCTCATATTAATCTTCCCTATGGTTTTTTATGATTCCCTAAGGTTCCCGGGAACACAACCATTAGTTGAAAAACTGAGGTGAATAGCTTTTGGGCCATTTTAGAATTGGTGAAGCCTATCAAGCTTTCCCAGGTCACGGGGGTATAGGGGTGTCTGTGTGGTGGAGTTGCCTCAGTGTGACTGTTGCAATGCAGGATTTTTTCGGGTCATTGGATTTGTTGAAATGTTGTGTGGTTCAGCATTTTCTCATGACAGATCCATGGGACACACGGTATATTTATGAACAAAATGAGGTGATTTTTGTTAAATGGGAGATTAGTAGGTAAATATACCGTTCTTCCCATGAATCCTGTGGGTCAAGATATTTCCCAGACGGATGTAGGATAAACTGTGTTGGATTTGGGATATGATGGTTGATGAATACTGTTGATGGTTGAGCTTCTAGGCATATCGGCATATGCTGGAAGATAAGGGATTCCAATCAGACGCGCTCAACCATCAACATTCATTAACATGTATCCACCATGCCCAACTCTGATTGATGCTTGTAGTTGAATGGTGGTTGAATGTTGCCTGGTGGTTGAATGCCCAACTCTTGATTGATTTTCATGTTGGTTCTTTTTTCCCTTATTTTTCTCGATTCACTTTCCAGCACGGCATCCTAAAAAGCCGGGATTTTCCTTCCTCGTTCACAAGCTTGGCGCAACAAGTCAGTCACTAGTTGATCATTTTGAAGAGCGGGAGTTTTACTAGGCAGGTTATATAACTAGGTGATGGCAACTCACACCTTTTTTATTTCATCCCTTTCTCGGGGAAGATGAACCCATTTTGACGAACATATTTTTCAGATTGGTTGGTTGAAACCACCCAACCAGATAATATATATAAGTGTAAAAACTACCCTTTTAATTAGGACCGCTCATGTGAATCCTGAACTAACCAAGCAGGGTTGAATGGAGTGATTTTTCCTGATTTGTATTTTGTGGCCTTGTGACACACCATGGGGTTTCTACGACCCCAAAAGGGTGGTGAAAAGTAAGGGAATGTCGATCCCCAAAATGGCCGAAAGATGGACCGGATAAGGATTTATTTCATAAATTGCGCAGATGAATCTTGGGGAACATTGCTTTGCAAATAATTGCAAAGCCTTGGTTGTGGCGCATCGCTTGAAATGTCACGGCCCAGATTTATGGAGACTCTTTAACAGTCAAAAGCATTGTTTTTTTGTTTAGATTATTTATTGAGATTACTGCCATTTGTTAATAGGTAGGTTTTTGTAACTCTGCGTGGCATTTTTTTTTGAATAAGGTCCCAAATAAGATATACAAGTAGGGATCCTTATTAAACAACGACTTATCCAGGGGTTATAACCTACTTACACATGGGGTATATTCGGGTTGTAAGTCACTTTTCCAATCTTTCACAAACTTCCTGGGACATCCAACCGGGGGACCTTTTTTTTTCATTGCTCCACTTTTTTTGAGTGAAAGAACCGTTTTTTTGTAAAGATTAGGAATGATCCAGCTGAAACAAGCATTAAAAAATGGTTGTTTAGGGTACCAGGTATATACCCTAAGCAACGTACCAGGGTACCGGGTGTATACCCTAAAAAGCCCTAAGAAAAGATATGAGGATCCCTATTAAACAATCAGTATCAAGCAACCAGTGTAAACAAGTATAATTGGGGTTATAAATCACTTTTCCGATCTTTTTCCTAACTTCCTGGTTAAATTACATGTGTTTTTACCACAAAAAACAAGGTAATTAAAAAAAACGGTGGGTTTTGACCTCCCCATCTTTTCCGGCTAAAAACCAACGCCCAAACGCGGCTGTTCAACTCGACTCGGTTCGGCGGGTTCGGAAGGTAAGCACCTTGGAGGCTTTCTACTTGCTGAGGGAAGGTGAGCATGATAAGGAGGCTGGGAGGGCGGCGGTTTCATGGGGGTGAAATCACCACCCGGCCAACCAGGCCACATGGAGGGTAGTGAGACACACACACACACACACACACACCAGTTTTTGTTGGGGTTGTTATATAGCCAAAAACGGCCCACCAAATTCCCACAGGAAACAACCTTCGGAAGGATGATACGTTCTTAAAGTATAGAGGAGATTTTGTTCCTCTACTTGGATGTCCATGGTACTTACTAACTAGATTATTTCACCCAATATAAGTAGGTTGGATACGTCCCCTAAATAGGTGAAATAACCCAACTTACTAACTATATAGTTACTAACTTCCATGGACATCCTTGTATATTTTGAGAATGTTACTGGGGTTTTTGAAGGTCGTCAACTGAGTCATGCATACATTACAGATTTAGGTGTTTTTTGTCACTCATGAATCATGAAACCCAGATGCTCCATGTATGGAAAATTTCACCTTGCTATTTGTGATATTTATGTTGAACATCGGGATTGGTTTACATTCCTCCG
This sequence comes from Breviolum minutum Mf 1.05b.01, assembly GCA_000507305.1. Taxonomy (NCBI): domain Eukaryota; class Dinophyceae; order Suessiales; family Symbiodiniaceae; genus Breviolum; species Breviolum minutum. Next base: position 59,139 of record DF240176.1, read on the forward strand.
AAATCTGAAAAAAAGGCCCATCGTGAAATTGGGGGAGTTTTGAAGCCAAAACAACATCAACCCCCTTGGTACTTAATTGAAACCAACGGGTTCTGTCCGATTAGGGTGTCCAATCACGGAAACAAAACATAGTTTTTTTTTCTTCCATGAAACCATTCTCAGGTAGTTGAATCCCTAGGGTTAGGTATTGATGGCCTTTGGACCCCCAAAAAACCATGGGCAAAATGAAGGTTTGGAGGGCCATATGATCCGCTGGATTTCCTTTTTTTGCGGGTTGAACATTACAACCAACGCAAAATAGAGGACATATGATACCCAAACAAAGACAACCCAACAAACAATCACGTAAACCCATTTTGAATAGGTTTTTACAGGTAGATTTTGTCATGAACTGATGATGACTGATTTGGGGAGTATTCATGAGACGAACAATATCTTGAGAATCAGCAGGGGTTCGGCTATTCAACCTGCTACCAGCTGGGAGAAAATTGTAGCTCTGGGAGAGTGTGCCGGAGAGGATGATGATGTAAGGCAGGTTGAAATATAGGTAATTTTTCTCAGTTTGAGATGTCCCAGAGCATTAGCAAATAGTTTGTAATCCGGTTGCAATTCGCCCTGATTTACCCTATGTCGAAATATTACTTTCAAAGGTGGCGGGAGGAACTCACTTCTTAAAGATCTCCTAAGGTCCTACAAGTGTGCTTAAGCCGGTAGGCTTATAGCTTCTGTTACCCATTTATTTTCAGCCGTCTAAAAAGGGGCCTCATTTTCTCCTCCATTATAAATATTATAACTGATTATTTTTCCCCATCTCTTTTGATATGCTTTCTAAGTGATTAAGACTCTTAGATGACCAGCTGTCCAGTGAGTCCAGCTGCTGCCAATCGTCCAGCGGAGGTCATTGGTGGCTTCCTTGAGGAGTCGCGTTTTGGAGAGACCTCGGAGGTGGGTGTGAAACAGGGACCTTGAAACCCAACAGTCGACCCAGTCGACCCTCTTTTTTCTGGGTCAAATCTTCCAAAATATGCCGTTAATTTAGGTTCTAGGTATATTTAGCGAGATACCTGGAACCCGGTTTTTTGTTAATTTATTTTGAGTTGCAAACCATTCGAAAATGCGAGTCTGTCTAAATGAAGTACACGTTATTTTGGGTGTTGGGTATTTATATACGTGTGCATTATACTTAGAGTGTATGATATGTTATGTTTTGACTATCGAAATGGAACATGGTGGGTTGGATGCGTTTCTTTGAACCATAGGCATGTGTTGATATATAAATATATATAAATATATTTTGACAATACCCTATAAAAAACCATGGATGGTAGTACCAATGTTGTTGATGTTGTTGTTGTTGTTGTTGTTGTTGTTGTTGTTGTTGTTGTTGTTGTTGTTCTTGTTCTTGTTGTTCTTGTTCTTGTTCTTGTTATTGTTCTTGTTGGTTGTTATTTGTTGGTTGTTGCTTTGTTGCTTGTTGGTTGTTGTTGGTGCTGCTTCTGTTCTGAATATGCATGATTCCGAGTCAGCCACGTTTGGATCGATTTTTTCAACAAATAGTACAGTACTGGTGTGGCGTATCCAGCTTTGTTTCTGACTCTGCTCTTACAGTTGTCCCATGTTAGAAGTGCTTTCTGCAGTGACTGGTGCATCAATGGCGCTTTTTGAAGAAGTGGACTTTGCAGAAGGTTCGGTGAAGGCCTTAAAGCAGCGCTTGGCTCAGAAGATTGGCGTCCCACGCTTCCGACTACAGATCCTTCAACACAACTGCCCGCTGGATGATAATCAAATCTTGATCGAGAATCAGACTTGGACCCTTCAAGTTGTACAGCTTGTGATCCTGGAGTTTCAGCTGCCTGACAGGGAGCAAGATGAGGGCATCATGGTGGCATGCGAGGAAAATGATGATAAGCTTCTTGAGCAGAAGTTGAACCAGCCACGAAATCCCAATTTTGAAGATGCAGATACAGTGACGCCCTTTTTTGTGGCAGCCTACAATGGAAGTCTCAAATGTGTACATTTACTACTTGAAGCAGGGGCCGAGAGGGAAAAGGGTCGGACAGACATTGGAGCAACGCCTCTTTTTATAGCAGCTGAGAGGGGGCACCTTGAAGTCGCCAGATTGCTGGTTGGGACAGGTGCCAACAAAGACCAAGGCACGACAGATGATGGAGCAACGCCTCTTATCATAGCAGCTCAGAATGGGCACCTTGAAGTTGTCAGATTTCTGTTTGAGTCAGGGGCCAACAAAGACCAAGGCACGACAGATGATGGGTCAACGCCTCTT